>JAQZBX010068101.1:0-15812 GCA_029593785.1 Cabassous unicinctus
GCTCCTCCCCGCATCCTGAGGGGACTTGGAAGGTGATGTCCACTCCACCTCCAAGTGAGAGAGGGCTTATATTCCATGGATATAGTGGATAGGATTATCCTGCCTTCAGCTGCCTTCAGGGACTGGAGAGGAATGGTCCTCTCCATTCCCTGGGATGTCTGTTGCCCATCGTCGTCTCCTCGCCAGGTTACTTGGATGAGTCCATTGAGCTGTAGGGTAGGATTTGCAGCTCCACTGAGATTCCAGGCACAGCTGGCACATAGGTGGGCCAGAGGATACAGTCTCTGAAAGTACATCTAAAAACTCCTGCATCACATATAGGTTTGAGTAGAAGGGACTGATGGACCATGTGCAGGAATGACTTGTTTGAGTCCAACTCTGTCACTCTCAGGAACACAGATGCCAATGAATACTTATGCATACCTCAGTAGGATCTCATAGAACACCTAAGTGGATATCACCCCACACTGAGGGACCCCTAAGGGCTCTGGTGACACTCAGCTCCTATACAAGTGGGGATAGCCCCAGAGAATGATGTCTAGGGTTTTATTTAATTGCTGTTTTTGTGTGTGTGTATTAAGTTTTCTCTTTGACACTTTGTTCTTACTCTATTTCATTGCTGTTATATATGTTCCCTTGAAGGAAAATTTAGGGCCAGAGTAAGTAAAAGAGGTAAGAAAAGGAAAAGGATAATAGTAATAATAATAGTAATCGTTAGAAGAGGAACCATATAAGACCTTGGAAAATGAATATTTAACTCATGTAAGCAGTGTAGAGTAATAGGAATAAAAAAGTGGGAAGCCAACAATAAAATGGGAAACCAAATATAGAAAAAATATATAGAATGAATTAAAAGGCCAGAATGATGAAGAGTGAGGGAAAGAGAAAATTAAAGACAGAAAGAAAAAAAGTTAATAAAAGAAAGAAAATAGGATAGATGCAATAGAAATAAAAAAGAGAAAAATTGTGGACTAAACAAAGAGAGGTGTGATGTAAGAACAACAACAGAAAGCAGAAGTTAGAATGATGAAGGAAGGAAAAGAGGTAACATTGGTAGACAAAATTGGTGTGCACAGAAAAGGTGTAATCAAGGAAAAGGAAACATAGCAACTAAGAATCAAGCTAGCAGCACCTTGAGGAATTTATCTCTTCATCCAGCTCCCTGCAGATTGATGCCCTGAAGCCTCCTACTTGTGAGTTCCCAAAACAGTTCACTTGGGTAGGATCTTGCCTCCACTCAGCTGTTTATTGTGAGATAGATCTGCTTATTTTCCTTTGAAAGAAAAAAAAAATAGGACCAGAGAAAAGGAGATATGAAGACAAGAAAAATAATGGTAATTTTAATAGTAAAAGGCAGGAGAGGAACCATACTAGACCGAGGAAATTGAAAAATTAACATGAGTTAGAAGCACAGAGGAATAAGATTAGGGAAGTGGAATAGAAACAATGAAACGAGACAGAATAGAAAAAAAATTATAGAATGAATTGAAAGGCTGGAATGGTGAGAAAAGGGGGAAAGAAAAGTGAAAAAAGAGAAAGAAAAAGGTAAAAGAGAGAAAGTAACAGAGAAAAAATGAGAGAGGGAGAAATACAAACAAGGAAATTGGAGACCAAATAAAAGAGGTGGAATGAAAGAACAACAATGGAAAACAAAACATATAAAGATAAGGGAGTGGAGAGAAATAGTGTAGTAGAATAGATGAGAAACAAAAGAAAAAAAGAAAGAAAAATAAACAAGCATAGAAAGAAAGGGAAGGGATATAAAACAAGCAAGAAACAAGACAGCAGCAACTCATTTTTTAAACAATGGAGACAGAAGAAAAAAATAAACATGGGAAAACAGCTTTCATTTGTAGACCCTTAAGGATCTTCTCAGTCTGCTGGTGTTCCTCAATCACTCACCCTGCAGCCTGCCCTCTGCAGATTTTGAACTGGGTTTTAGTGATTAAAGTAAGGGAAATTAAAGAAAATGAACGTTTTTTATTGAAAAAATAAGAGATCCAAGAAAAGCTAATACAAAGAAAATGTCTATGTTTCCTGCCATAAAGTTTCAGCTGGATGCCTGATAACCTGGTGAATCACTTTTCACGGAATAGCCAGGAATTGAACTAGGGACCTCATACATGCTAGGCAGGAATTCTTCCACTGAGCTATTCTGACTACTTGGGATAGTTAACCTTTCTTTCTGTTAATTTTCCCCTGGGCAGGTTAAATCCCCCGCAGTCAGCTGGAGTGGTGCTGATCACGCCAGTCTTTGCCTCCTCACTGCTGTAATTCCTCTCTTTACCTAGGTGGTTGGGCATGACTGCCAGCCTGAGGTGATCCCTCTTCCCTCTCCCTGTCTAGTCAGGGTCCCTTCCGATATTCAATGGGTGCCCAGATGGCTAACCTTGCCACAAAAAAATCACTCTCCACTATCCCGGACCATTTTTCCTTGCAGGGAATCTGCTGTGACACTCATGTTTGGAGAAGGGGGCTAAGGTCTCCACCTAGTCTGCCCACCCTTGGGGCCAGCTATGTGTGCCCCTTCCAGCCTCTGAGTTAAGCAACTGAGTTAAGCAATTGTAACTAACTGCTCTACTCTCAGTTAGTTACAATTCACCAGGAGTTTTACCCTCACTTAATATCTTGGAGTGGGGGAGGTGAGCCTTTCCCAGCAGCCGGGAGGTTTAATAATACATGATTACTTGTTTTTGCTCCTTCTTGTCTCTGACCCTCACTCTTCTGGGAATTATTAAGCAGTGTCCTGGTTTGCTGTGCCCCAAAGCAGATCTCCACAACAGCCTCTGGCTTTTTCTCAACATAATTTTTACATACAGGGAAGTAAAAAAATTCTTGTGATTTCATTCTTTGCGATATTCTCTTTATTGTGGTTTCTGGAGCCAAATCTTCTCTGAGGTAGGTTTGTAAAGAAAATACGCATATCATTACTTTAAAAATCATTAATGATTTTTAAATTTATATATAATTTGTATATATAATTTTGCAATTTTACATTATCATAAATTTATGTGTGTGATTTATTAACAATTAATTTTGTTTTTAATTTTTCTTTCTTTAAATATTCAGATACTGACAACTTTAAACATATTTTAATTTTAATTATGTACTTAAAAATATATTATTCACCTAGAATGTTTTGCTGAAATTTAAATCAAAATAATGAAAATACAAAAATAAGTGACATAGGATGTAATATGAGTATATATGAAGCAGAGTGACTTTTCAGAGTTGTGAGGTTTCACTGATAGCACACACAAAATCTTCATATATCAACTGTCATTTAGCTGAGCATTATAGACTATTAGTATTTAGACATAAAATCAAGAGAGTAACATAACCACATGAGGGAAATTATGATAGAAAATATGCAGGAGTCCAGTTTGAAACCAGCCAGAGTCCTTTGGGGGAAGCAACCTGGATGAGAGGATGGGTTCCAACCAAAGAAAAGATGTACTTATTCTGATTCCTGATGTCAGTATCCACTTGTACATAGTGATGGATGCTTTACTCAGTGTCTGTACCCAGGACATGCTGAGAAGGGCTTTGCACACACTAAACAACAAACTCTGGGCATTATAAAAGGTGGCTCTATTTCCCTGTCTTTTTCCATTCCCAAATTAAGTTTGATGAGACTAATAATCCTTTATGGAATTTTACTTCTCTTGGGGAAGATAAGACCATGTTTGGATATTAGAATCATCAATATCTTGATATATACAGAAGCATAGAAAATCTGTAACACACTTCCTTTTCCTTGTCTACAAAACTGATGTCCAGAGATTTTGGTGGCTTGAGTAAGATTACACGGTTAGATGTAAAGACAATAGGTGAACTCTAGTTTCTTGAATTTTAAGCTACATACTTCTCTTGATCCTGCTACCTGCCCTCCTCTGTGCAGTAACTACCACAGTAGAATGAGCATTCAATAGAAATAGGAAAGTGAACAGTGTTAGGAAGCTAAGATTTGTTGATACAATTTCAGATCCAGATTTCTTTGAGTTTTGAGGCCATGGTTATGAACTTAGATATGCCATTAGGGTACTATTTTACAGTAAATAAGCATTTAATATGAATCTACAATGGGCATTTGAATGTGCCAAGTGGTGTGGAGAAGGGGTGTGAACTGCAGATATATATATTGATACTACCCTCAAGTATCAATATAGTGATAAATCCCTAGAGCAAACATTGGATTACATGAGTCACACAAAAATGGTGTTTAATTATGAATGTGTGAAGGGAGGAATATATGGCTTTAAATTATTTCTGGGATCAAATTTAGGCTATAGTATTTATTCTACCTGATGTCATCTTTCTGAGATACAGATTCATTTTTACAAAGAAAGAGAATATTCCCAATAAATGTGAAAATATCCTTTGCAAGGAGTTCCAGGAAGATGATGTCAGAGTAGGCAGGCAAACCTCAACTCTTTCCCCAACTCTTTCCCCAAAACAATGAAAAAAGAGCCAAATGCTCTCTCAGGGACCTGCTTTGGGGGATCAGAAAACTAGGGTAGTGCTGCAAAACTCCCAGGAGGGCAAGGGACAGAGAGAGGAGAACCAAAACAACATATGTGAATTATTAAACACCCAAAGCAGCAGAGAAGGGCTTCCGTTGCCCACCCTCAAGACATTAAATCTGGATAAAACCCCTGGTTCACTGCAGCCAACTGACAGGGGTACAGATGTCTTCCTGCCTGTCAGCTATTTATTACAAGGGAAGAGTGAGAGTAAGCCAGAGGACTTCTCTTCAGAGAATTCAGTCAGCAGATTCTATTTTGTATCTCAGGTTGGACACAATGCACAGTAAAAGCAAGCCATGCCAATAGTTTATAGGTAGTCATCTACCTATTGATTATATTTGGTATCTCTTTAGCCCCAACAATGAGAGAAAATCTGCACCCAATTAATGAGTCTCTGGCCCAATTTTGATAACTTAAGCTGAGCAAATTTAAAGACTTAGAATAAGTTGAATGAAAAATCAAAGAAAAGATATGGGGAAAAAAAAAAGCAAGACAGAGAAATTGGTCATCTGAATACATTTGCCAACATATTCAGATGCCTAAACAACAGCAAAAAATTACAAGCCATTCTAGGAAACAGGAAGAGAGGGCACAGCCAAAGGAATAAATAAAATATCCTGAAATGATACAGGATTTAAGACAACTAATCAATGATAATCTATTCTAAATCAATTCAAAGAATTGATGGGAAAGATGAATGTAGAGATAAGGATATTAAGAAGACACTAGATGAGCATAAGAACAATTTGAAAGCCTGCAAAGAGAAGTAACAGAATTATTGGAATGAAAGACACGATGGATGAAATAAAAAATACTTTTGATATACATGAGAGCAGAATTGAAATGCTCAAAAATAGAATTTTTGATTTTGAGGAAAGATAATCTGAGCTAGTAAAGACAGGAGAACAGAGTGAGAAAAGAATGGAAGAAATCAAACAGGGTATAAGGGAAATGAATGACAACATGAAATGCATAGCCATATGCATTATCGGTGTCCCAGAAGGAACAGAGAATGGAAAGGTGCAGAAAGAATACATGAGGAAATAATGACCAAAAACTTCCCAACCATTATGAAAGGCGTAAATATAAATATCCAAGAAAGTCAATGCATCACAAACAGTATATACCTGAATAGACCTACACCAAGACACCAACAATTCAGAATGACAAATATCAGAGTTAAAGAGAGGATTCTGAAAGGAGCAAGAGAAAAGCAAAGCATCAAATAAAAGTGAAACTCAATAAGATTTAGTGTTGACATCTTATCAGAAACCATGGATGTGAGAAGAAAGTGATGTATTTAAGGTACTGAAAAAAAAACAACTGCCAGCCAAGAATTCTGTATCTGGCAAAACTGTCTCTTAAAATTGGGGATGAGTTTAAAGTCTCCACAGACAAACAACAACTGAGGATATGTTACCACGGGACCAGAATTACAAGAGATACTAAAAGGAGTGCTACAGCTTGAAAGGAGAAAACAAGGGTAAGGGACTTGGAGAAGATTGTAGAAATGAAGATTATATGAAAGGGTAAATTAAAGGGTAAGAAGACAGAATAGTAAAATATGTCAATGGAAAGCCAAAGAGCAAAATAGAAAAAGTAAGTAATGCCTTTAGAGTAATTGCATTTAATGTTAATGGCTTGACCTCCCCAATCAAATACATAGACTGAGAGGAGAATGGACCAAAAAAAAAAAAAAAAGCTATCTAAATGCTGTCTACAGGAGACTCACCTCAGATATAAGACACAGACGGGGTGAAAGTGAATGTTTGAAAAAAGATATTCCAAAAACAATTGTAACAAAAAATAGCTGGAGAAGTGATTCTAATATTAGTCAAAATAGATTTTAAATGAAAAACTGTTATAAGGAATGAAAGGTCACTATATATTAATGAATGGGGAAATTCATTAAGAAGAAATAATGGAAATATTTCAAAATTTGCCCAGCTTAAATTATCGATATTTATGCACCTTACCTTGGTGCCCCAAGATACATGAGGCACACACTGGAAAAAATAAAGGGAAAATAGATGTTTCTACAATAATAGTTGGAGACTTCAATACACCACTCTAAGTATTGGTTAGAACATCTGCAGAGAGGATAAATAAAGAAACAGAGAGTCTGAATAATATGGTAAATGAACTAGACCTAACAATATTTATAGAGCATTGCACCCCAAAACAGCAGGATATACATTCTTTTTAAGAACTCATGGATCTTTCTCCAAGATAGACCATATGTTGGGTCACAAGACAGTTCTCAACAAATTTTAAAAGGTTGAGATTATTTAAAGCACTTTCTCTGATCATAACAGAATGTGGCTAGAAATAAATAATGAATGTGAAAAGGGAAGATTAATTGATATATGGCGATTAAGCAACACACTCTTAAATAATCAGTGGGTCAAAGAACAAATTGTGAGAAAACTCAGTAAATATCTTGAGATGAAAGAAAATGAGAACAAAACATGAAAACCTATGGAAACACAAAGGCAGACCTGAAAGGGAAATTTATAGTCCTCAATGTTTACATTATAAAAGAAGAAAGAGCTAAAATTGAAGATTTAGCTACATACCTGGAGAAACTAGACAAAAGAACTGCAAACTAACCCCAAACCAAGCTATAGGAAAGAAATAGTAAAGATCAGAACAGAAGTAAATGAAACCAAGAGCAACAGCAACAAAACAATAAGGAGAGTCAACAAAGCTCAAAGTGCTTTGAGAAGATCAACAAAATTGACATACCCTTAGCTCAACTGACAAAAGAAAAAAAATGGAAGATGCAAATAAATAAAATCAGAAATGAGAGGGGGGACATTATCACTAACCCCACAAAAATAAGAGAGATCATATGAGGATACTATTATCAACTCTATGTCAAAAAACTAGACAATGTAGATGAGATGGACATATTTCTAGAAACAGACAAACAATTTATGCTGGCCCTAGGGGAAATAGAAGACCTTAATAAGCCAATCACAACTAAATAGATTGAAATAATTATCAAAAACTTCCCAAAGATGAAAAACCCAAAACCAGATATCTACACAGTTGAATTCTACTAATCATTTAATTTGATCAAAGAGCAATCTTGCTCAAGCACTTCCTGAAATCTGAATAGGATGGATTTATGCTTTATTAATATATGTCAATAAAATTGATTTTTTAAAAATGAAAAGATCCTTCACAAAATGGAAAACAAACTATTTAAAAATTTTATTATGTTCTTATGAAAAAAGATGGATTTTGCTTTTTGTTACCTGTGCCACTAAATAGCAAATGTGATCATTTCCCATGGGAACTGTAAGTAGAAAGTTATAACTGCAAAAACAAATAAAAAAACATGCAAAAAAATAAAAGTTGGATTCTGAGAGAATACTAAGTTAAGAAGTGGCTCCAGGGAAGTGTCAATGCAAAATGAGGAATATGAATAAATAAAGAAAATTGAAAATTCCTCTTGGTTTTCCCAATCCTGTTAGTTTTATGTTTGTTCAATAGTGAGAAAGGATTTAACACAGGAAATTATCTCAATTCCCTAAAGTAGTAAGAGATGTTATAATATCTCTACTTTGTTCCCTGAATTTAAGTCCTATCACCTTTGCATTGTAATGATGAGAACAGCTTGCCCTGTCACTTGGCTGATGTGGTCCAAATTTCCTCACTAGTTGAGCAGACATGATATTAGCTCTTCATACCTTGTAATTGTCACTTTGCCTGTAACGTGGCTTGTTAACTTTTCTCTTCAGATTTTTATAAATTTACAAAATAAAAAGCAAATAAATCTGATTCTTTTAGGTATCTCTTAGTAATTCTTAATTTAGTTTCCCTGAAGTCCCAGTTTTTTTACTTAGGTAGAGAACATTATATTTTCCTTCACATTTCCATGGGTCTCAGTTAATATGCATGTTTTCCTCTGCACCTTTCACTTCCGGGGTGCAGAAACAATAATATTGAGGGTGGTTACAATTAGATCATCAATCACTTATGTAGACTAGAACTTAATTGTCTCCTTAAAGAATTTTAAGATAAGTGAGTCAAGCATGAGTCAGTACAGTTGGCAACCAAATCCACCTTAAAATTCAAGAGAATTACGGGTTTATCTAATTTCACAGGTAATAGGGGTATAAGTAAAATTGATTGTATATTTATGATTCTTTAGACTGCAACTAAAATATAAAAGCATTGGAGGGGTTAGAGATTTAGAAATCATAATCTTCTTAGTCTTTTCCTTCTGAAGCAACAGAATGGTTTTGAACCTGTCACCAGTCTTTACTGGTAGATTCTGTAAATCTACCATTAGTATTAAGTCATTATTTTAATGATGAAATAATTCACAGGTCTAGTGTTTATGGGATCCAAGAAATTAAGAAAGAAAGATATTTTCTCTGATTAATATGCTAGAAGGTGATATGTGCCCCAACATTGATAAGTTACTACTCTTTGGCATGGAAACCTGATGCTATCTTATTTCCATTCAAGGGATAAAACCCAGGTATAACCATGACTGCTTCAAGCATTGGAAGACAATGTTGTTAAGAGGGCAATACTACACAAAGCAATCGACAGATTTAATCTATCAAACTTCCAACAGCATTTGCTGCAGAAAGGGAGAAGCCAATCCTCAGATTCTTTTGTAAAGTGGAGGGAATGTGGAAAGTTGGCATATTAGGAAGTCTCAGGAATCAGTCCCTCAACCATAACTACTATTAAATAGGCAGGAACTGTCTGAATCAACTATTTTGAATCTCCAGCTAGAATTCAGTAGAACATTGTATAGCAACCAAGGAAGAACAGGAGGCAGAGGCTGGTAAATTACAGTAAATACCAGTAAATTGCTCTTTCCAGGCAGTGCTTATCATTGCACAGTCTGCACTCTAACAACAGGCAGTGGAGAGGTCCACACTCTGGTGCAGCTTGCTAGCACCACAAAGGGACATAAAAATCTACTTCCCTAAGATCCATGGTGGCTATGGGCTGATTGCCGAACAGGGCTTTTGATTAACTACTTTGGATCACTGGAAAATGGCTCTGAAGGTGGCCATTGTTCCAAACCTCCCCAGATAAATCTGACAGAGGATACTTAAAGAGGGTATGCTTCCTCAGAGCTTCAGAGAACAGTTGACCAGCATTTGCTGGTCAGGTCAAGAAGATGCAGCTTTGGGGAACCATGGATAAGGCCTTGTTGTTCTTCCTGGACTGTCCCTCATCCCCTTTCGAGGGCAGATTGGAGCCTGATGGTGCTTCCTTTGTGGGACTCCAGCTTTGTGCCAGCTGGAAAAGACTGCCTAGGGCAGGGGTTCTTAAACATTTTTGTCCCATGGAACCCTTTGCCAGTCAGGTGAAAACCATGGACCGTTACTAAGTTCACACTATACTGTGTATTATTTAATAAATATAACACACCCTCACCAACACGTCCCCACAAGAATAATGTTTTTCTGAATTTCACTTCAATCTCAATGATCCCTTGTTAAGAACCTCTGGCCTAGGGAAACTCTTCTTAGGCATACCATTCTCCCAGAATTTTCCCTCCAGGCCAAAACAGCTTAAGTCAATAAAAGGAGTGAATGAAACAACTGAGGCAGACAGCATGGGGCAAAGGCATGCCTGCTTTATGTAGAGGGGTGGAACACCTGGGAGAAGGAGAAGACCTGTCTTCTGGGAAGTAGAGGAGCATTTATATTCCTGTAAATAAGGGAACTCCTAAGGCCACTAGTAAGCACAAACCCAGGACATGAAACAGACCCATAAAAGACAGGAAGGCTACTGCACTTTCCATTTGCCTTCCGCTGATGTTCCTGATAGGAGGACTGAACTCTGATGGAGAGAGCACTATCCCAAGCAAAGCCAATTGCAAAGAAATTGAAAGATGTTTTCGGTTAGATTTGCTGGTTTTGTTAACTCATGACACTCAAGGAATCTCAGTCATAGTACCAGCTGGTTACAAACTCAAAGAACAGATATCTCAGGGAATAAATCCCAGAGTTAACATATTAAAATATTAAAATGTACAGTGCATAATGAAAGATTACAAAACCAAACAAAGAAACAGGAAAGGATGGACCAACCCAGGGAAGAAAGAAAAAATCCAGAAAAGACCAAGAAAGAAGACCACACTGTGGACATATCCGATGAAGACTGTTTTAAAAATGTTCACCAATATGCTAAAAGAGATGAAAGAAAATACAGAGAAAGAATTAAAGAATATCAGGAAAACAATGAATTAATTAACAATATTAGAAACTTAATAAAAATATAGAATTTTTAAAATGGAACCAAACAGAGCTACTGGAGTTGATGACCACAATAACTGAAATTATAAATTCCCAGGAGGGTTTCAACCACAGATTGGAGCTGGCAAAAGTAAGAAGCAGCAAACTCGAAGACAAGACAATTGAAATGATTCAGGCAGAGAGGCAGAAAGATAAAAAACAGTAAAAGAAAAATAGCCTAAAAGTTTGCTGGGACACCATGAAGCATACTGATAAATATATTATTGGAGTCCCAGAAGAAGAAGAGAGAGAGGAGCAAAAGGAATATTCAAAGAAATAATGACAAAAAATTCCCCAAACTTAGCAAAAGACATAAATATGCATACCCTAGAGGCCCAGACAACACTAAACAGGATAAACTTGAAGAAAATTATGTCCTGTCACATACTAATCAAATTTTCAAATGAAAATGACAAGAAGAGATTTCTGAAAGTTGCAAATGAAAAGCAATTTGTTATGTCCAAAGGAGTCTCAAATAGATTAAGTGCTGATTTCTCATCAGAAACCAAGTGGGCAAGAAGGGAGTGGGATGAAATATTTAAAGGGCAGAAAGAAAATAAATGTTAACCAAGAATTTTATATTTGGTGATACTTCCCTTAAATTAGGAGGGACCAATTAGGGCATTCTCTGATAAACAAAAGCTGAGAAAGTTCATCACTACTAGACCTGCCCTATGAGCTATGTGAAATGGAGTTCTTCAGACGGAATAGAAAGGACACTAGACAGTGGTTCAAAGTGGCATAAAGAAATAAATACCTCCAGTAAAGGTAACATTTGGGAAATTATAGATGCTGGTATTATTGTATTGTATGTTGGAGTATGTGCCTCCACTTCTTACTTCCTATAGGTGCTAAAATGCAAATGGATACAAAGGTATGATAAATCATGTAATTTTGTATTCCTTTATTAAAGAGAGCCTCCACACACCTCTCTGGTCCATCTGAAACTTTCATGATCCAGTAGTACCTGCCCCTTGCCTATATCTCTAAACCCTTACTAGAAGCCTCCGAATTTCTCACCAGCCCCAGGGCCACAGATATTTCTGCTTGTCCAACATGGCAAGTGAATTCCTGTCTCAGGGTCTTTATGTTTCCTCTTTTCTCTGCCTAAAAATGTTGTGCTCAGATGATTACATGACTGGTTCCCTGGTTTCCCACATGGGCCTGATAAAATTTCACCTTTTCAAAAAAAAAAATATTAATCACCCTATCTAAAATAGATCTTCTTATCATTATTTTCTTCACACCTTCACCCTGCCTTTATTTTTATTCATTGCAATTATTATCGTCTGACTAGATGAATAAATATATATTTTAAAACACATAGAAGATAAGTTCTATGAAGACAATTTCCTTGTTTTCACAATTATGAACACAGAATAGTGACTGGCTCAAAACAGGAATTAGATAAATATTTTTGAATGAGTGAATGAGTCAAAGAATGAATGAAGGGATCATGAAACTTGTGAAGTTAGTCTAATCACATTAGAAATCCACTGCATATCACTTCACCAAATAAATTACTGCCCTAATAAAAGATAAAAGTACAAGAAAATGTTAAGACTCATTCAATGAAAAATAAAGTGAAAAGTTTTAGTGATCTTAAAATTGTGTGAAGACTTTCTAAACACACAAGTGACAGAATAAATTCTTAAAATTAATGTTTCATTTATTTACTTTTATTTATTAGAGAAGTTGTGGGTTTACAGAACAATCATGAATAAAATACAGGATTCCCATTCACCACTCCACCACCAACACCTTGCATTGGTGTGGACCATTTGTGGAGACAGGAAATAGGTAGTTAAGGCTTAAAATGTATAGCATTCCTATTTGGAATGATGGGAATGTTTTGATAAAATTAATATTTTTAACAACATTCTTTTCAAATTAAAATGGCATACAAACCTCCTCTTAATGTGAGGCAGAGTGGGCATGATCATCTCAAAATCCTCAAAGTAGAGGAATGAACATAAGTGGGGAATGCAACCACAGACCAAAGTAGACATTATTATTGTAGTAACAGAAGAACTTATAACATAGATATAAAGATAGTGGTTACAAGAGGTTCTATGGGGAGGGTTAGGGAAGACTAGGTCAAATGCAGGATATTTTTAGGGAATTGGAATTGTTCTGCATGCTATTGCAATGATAGATAGAACTCATTATACATTTTGTCTAAACATATGAAACCATGTAGGGCAAAGTATAAATCATAATGTAAACTATAAACCATGCTTAGTAGCACTGCTACAATATGTTTTCATCAATTGGAATATACAGAATAAAAACATTTTGAAATCAAGTGGAAAATAAAGCAACATTAATTGTGAGGGACAAAATCAAGAGATAACCAATAACCCAAAGAAGAATAAGAGAGAAGATTTGAAGGAGATCACCTTAATCTTAGTTGGGAAGACAGTCCTGATTAGTTGTATAGTCTTGACATGTTAATTAGACACTGAATTTCAGATACTATAGATGTGAAAGATAAAAAAATAGCAATATCTCTTCCAATTTTCTTGAAGATTAAATATATATATATAGAAATTCATTCACATGTCTTTATACATCAAAATATGAAAGATACTATATATAAGTTAACTTGTTTTTCAGATAAGATCTTATTGATGGTGAGATTTGTGATTATTATTAATATTGTTTAAAATTTCAATCAACGTTGCATTTAGCAACAAAAATGGAAATAATTTTTAAAAATCTATAAGGCAAAAGCTGGGAAAAATGCAATGGAAATGTCTAGTAATTTTTAAGCCATCTAATTACATACTGCGTCTAAGACTCAGAAGGGCTTCATTAACAGAAAGCCTTCATCCTCTGCCTAAATGGGCAAAGGAAAGTCCAGATGATGTCATTTTGTTACATCTCCTTTATACTTAACCTCAACTGAATTCAATGTTCCTGTCTAAATGAGGCTCACAACCTCATGTTGTTTAGTAATAGTACCTCCTATAT
Source organism: Cabassous unicinctus (assembly GCA_029593785.1). NCBI lineage: Eukaryota > Metazoa > Chordata > Mammalia > Cingulata > Chlamyphoridae > Cabassous > Cabassous unicinctus. The sequence continues at coordinate 13,772 of JAQZBX010068101.1, forward strand.
AATTTTCCCTATCATCTTTTTTTAAGGAGAAAGAAAATGTTCTTTCTATTTTGAGTCTTTTGTATAACCCTTATTGAATGTCACCTATTAGGATATGGGTTTTCAATTTTCAATTATCTTGGGACAAATGAATATATAGTCCTACTATACTGTCATGTGATATATGGATTTTCCTAAGACTACAATTTTACAGAGGCAGAGTGACAGATTTTACTTTGAGTGCATCGTATTTAAGTTTCCCTGAAGGAACTGACATTAGGAGGTTTAAGACACAATTTGAAGATTGTAGAGGTAGTACTGTGTCCCTGAGAAAACCAATTCAGAGTGTTAGGCACATGGCCCCACACTTAAGCTAAAAGAGAAGTCCTGTCTCAACTACTTGCATGAATTCAGGCAGAGATCAGAGAACCTGAAAATTCTAATCTGCAAAAAGAGAAGATAGGTAAGTATTTTATATGTTCTTGGGGAAGATTAAATGGGATAAAGCATAAAAAAGAATCCTGGGGTGCAGTAAGCTCCAAATAAGCCTGGATATTACTCTTCATCCATTATTGATGATCCCCTGTGCTAAACATGCACAAAACTGTTGACATTATACTCATTAAACTGGATTATGAAGAATAGTGATCAGGGAATCTAGTTTCTATATGTGGTGCAGACAAAGCATTCTGTCTGGTGTCCTGGATAGACAATATGGCATGATGAAAATGACACATTTACCAAAGTACAAAAGAGACTTTCCCAGCACCAAATCACCTGCCCTCTTTTTCTCTTTTCACTCCACCACTAAAAACTTTTTAAAAACATCTTTGAAGCCTTAAAATAAGCCAGCCACTGTGCAGGTCCAGTATCATTTTGACTTATACACCAGAACAGCAGGTATGTTGTGAATTTTATCAGACTCTTTTCAAATTTTGGTAAGAGATCATCTACAAATGAGGATGATATATGATGGAAAGATTATCTTTGGTTCATGCAATGTGTCTCAGATAATGTGGGTATTTATATCATGATATCAAATTAATTTGTAGTGTTGCCTACTTCATCAGCACCTTAGAACTTGGGACTGTTAATAGTGGAATATCATAAGTCTTTGGAACTATTATGAGTACAAAATGTATTTGAAACTGTCTAAATTCTGCCTGAAATAACTCTGCCTCATGAGCACTTCTAAACTCCTCCTAGAAAAAGGAGTTGATATTTCTTCTCGTTGGTAAGGTATTTTAAATTTGAACCTTTAATATTTCAGAAATTGAAAAATTACACAGATTTAATATCCTTTAAAGAAAATGTAGGAGATGATATTATTGATTCTATTAGGAAGGTAATATGTTTTGGATTTATTTTTTTCTTATTTATTTTGTAGCCTATTTCAATTCTATTTTAAATCAAATGTGAATAACATTTTTCTCTCCCTGAATAGACTGACCATGTCTTCTTTAAATTTGATCAAATTTTCATTTATCTTTCACTCGTCTCCAGGATCTGACACAGACACTGACATTATAAGCAGCAAGATAGAGAAGGAAAAGTGAAATGGAAACAGGGGGACTACAGAATTTATCAAATCCAAATTCTTAAATCTATGAATAAGGTACTGAAACCAAAGACATGACATAATGGATCTTGTATCATAAAATAAGAACAGTGAGTGCTAGCTCTTAAAGGTACTACATAATAATATGCTCAGATATCAATGCTTTCCACTGTGAATGATGCTGTTATGAGTATTTTCATTATATTTATCTCATCCTAATCACACATTATGGTCAAGAATTAAATTTATCCTATGTTCATGTAGAGTGGACAGATGGATGGAGGATTTAGTATAATACATTTTGAATGGATTGTAAACCAATAGTTGTAAATTCACTCATTTCTAAAATAAATTGGGTAAATTAAAGGTAATTTGTGATCTTAAATTCAACAAGCTCAAGGGAATTTGTACTCTTAGCACAGTAAGGTAGACAAAAACACAAACAGGCACACAAACACACTCACTGAACATACATGACAGAGGATTGAATCTCCATGAGTGGTC
>JAQZBX010068102.1:0-15798 GCA_029593785.1 Cabassous unicinctus
TATCAAAGTTTATACATATTTGAAAGCTTTTTAAAAATGTAAAAAATTGCCTCTCAGAAAAGTGGTACTAATGCCTATTTCAAAAATAGTGTATATTACCATCAGATGTAGGTATTATCATATTTTGCTGATCTTTGCCACTTGGAAAAACAAACCATTTCATGTTTATTTATCCTTGATTACCAATGAAGCTAAATATAATATTTATGTCCCTTTATCATTTGATTATCTGCCTTTTTTAACTGCTTTTTTTTTTATATTTTCCCATTATATACCCTAGAGTGTTGGTTATTTTTATTATTTGTTCATAAGAACCCTATATATATATTCACTCAATTGTTTAAAAAAATTGAACTGTATGACAGGAATAATGGCATAGGAATTCAGAATACAACAACAAATAAACAGATGAAAATCCCTAGCCTAATATATATTTTTAGAATAATATAAATATTTGGAATTTTCATCCAAAAGCAAGTTGAAAGAATTGTATAACACCAATAAAATGTTCACCTATTTTCACAAATTGTTAGATTTTGCAACATTTACCATTCTCTCTCTTTACATACATGCAACAAAACACACACATAAGGCTTATGAGACTGCACAGGAATTTTTGTTGAACCATTTGAAAGGAGGTTGTAAATATTGATAATTTACCCCTAAATACTTGACAAAATATCACTAACAAAACTGTAAAACAATAATCATACCAAGAAATTTAACTTTGATGACATTATCTATAAAAATTCTATATTCAAATTTTCCAATTGTCTCTAAATTATGCTTTACAGTTTTTAAAAATCAAGGATCCAATTAAAATCCTGAATTAAATTAAATTATCTTAATGTAATTTAATTGTTATGACTTTTATCTCTTTAGTTTAGAATTTTTTCCTTTTATTTCATGATATATTTTATGTTTTAAGAATTGAGGCCAGTTTTCTTGTAGAATGTTTCACACTAGGAGTTGGTGTGATTCCAGATTAGTGTGTTTGTATTCTTCATGAATAGCTTAATATTAAACATTTAAGGTAAAAATATGATATAGGTGATGTTGTATACTTGCCATTATATCATGTCAAGTGGCATATGATGTTCATTTGTTCCATTATTGGTAATGCCCTGTTTGATTTTTAGTTAAGGTGGTGTGCATCAGATTTCTCTATTGTGAAAGTACCTTTCTAAAATTAAAAGTACTTAAAAGTAATCTATGGGGAATTCAAACAACACTGGTTAATTATTTTGTTCCCCAGCAAATTTGTACCCAACATTTTAAGAATCCTTTGATACTACTTGTTGATTACCAATTGTTATATTGGCAGTTTAAAAAGGGTCATTTTCCAATTTTATCATTATTTTACATTTAGTAGGTAGAATTCTTTTATAGAGAAAAATTTCCCATCCCTCTTATTTGAGTATTAATATGCTTCCATAGACTCAATTTTACCCATTGTGTTATAATCCATATTAATTATTATTATGGTGATGCTCAATGCCAATGGTAGTGCCAGAAAAGCCAGCTACTATGTATTTCAAAAAGTCCTGTTTGTCTTTGAAAAAATTCTTGATTTCTGCAACAATATGTCCCAGGTTCAACTTACATTTTCTTTATCCTTTCACTAGAACCATCAATTTCTCCAAGGAGCCCTGGTGACTTTTAGTGGGGAATAATGTTTAGAATAATGTTTAGAAACTAAAACTTGGTGCTCAATATGTTCATTGTGACTGAAATGTCATTGATTCTACTCTCTCTCAGTAGTCAGAGAAAAAATATATTTCAACAATCAATTTATCATATAAAAATATCTTAATACCACAGGCTTCATGATCTTACAGTATTCCATATTTTTCTCTTATTTCTCTCACAGTGGGAATCATACTTTCTAAATAAATGTATATACTAAAATTTTCAGTTCTATAGCACCCCCAAAAATCAGACAATGTGCAAATACCACTCAAAAAACAAAACAGCTCTGTAAAATTTTTAAGTTTTTCAATTCTTATTACTCTTTTAATATATTCACTGTGGGTGAACAGTCTGAAAGCTGCTTAAATAAATTGCTTTTTTCTGTGTGGTTATTTTAAATGCACTTATGTTCATTTTTTATCTATTTGCATTCAATTGAGTGTTAGACTTTTCATCCTTTCTAATTCAATCATATTTTGAATATGTAAAACATTCACACTATTCAAAACCAAAGCTTTGTAAAAAGTATTTTCAGAGAAGTCTCACCTATATCCATGTCCTTTCCACTTATTCCTATACACCTCCTGTAAGTAACAGGAATATTCTCCAAATTCCTAAAGGATGGAAATCCTTTAGGCCATTGTTGTCATAAATTTACTTTTACATATGCTATAAATACAAAATACATCATTACATTTCTGTTTTTACTGTAAGCAGTTTATTGTTTTTCAGAGCAATTAAAAATAAGAAAAAATAAATTTTATATTTGTCTTTATCTATGCCACTTCCAGTACTCTTCATTCCTTTGTGTAGAAAAAAGTATTTGTCTGCTTTTATATTTTTCTCTATGAAGAACTTTCTTTAACACTTCTTAAAGTACAGGTCTGATGGTATTAAATTCCCTTCTTTTGTTTGTCTGAAAAGTCATCTTAAACAGTATAAAATTATCTGAAGTTAGATTGTGATTAATTAAAGATGCATACTGGAAACGCTAATGAAATAACTAATATTTTAAAGAGGTAAAAACACACAATGAAATTACTAAATATTTCTAAAGCATTAAAATAATGCCTCAATCACTCAATAAATTTTGTTCCAATAATTATCATCTCAACAATAATGATTTTGTGAATTGAAAATTAAGTTAAATGAAGAAAAAATTTTGCTGAAAATCTGAAATCATTTTACAAGATAAAAATAAAATAATCTATTTAAACTGTACTTTTAAATCACCTAATGGGAAGACTGATAGAAAATTCAATAGAATATGAAAATTAAATTTTGGGTCTATTTTCTTAAGTTCAGAATTTTATTAAATATACTAAATGTAAAAGAACAAATATAATTGTTTGCCTCTGAAGCAAATGAATAAAGCATATGAGATGAAGCTTTTTTCAAGGGTGTTCATGTATTTTTCATAAGTGTGCAAGAAGTTTGTTATACTGAGGAAGCAAAACATTTAAATAAAATGAGATTTTCTCTCCCAAATAGAGATGTTTCATTTTAAATTCTAATGCTCAATGATCTTAGGTAATTTACTGCATTTGTTTTTAAGTTTATGTAATTTTTGGATGCTGTATTATTTAAGAATATTCAATTATTTATTTCAGAGGACAAATAGATGATAAACCAATTTAAGATTAGAGAAGAAGCCAATATCTTGTGAGACATGTTATACATAGACAGAGTAGGTAGAACATATTCAATGACCAGATACGAAAGTTAGAAGGAACTAATATTTAAGAGACAGCAAATAAGTACACTATTTAGAGTAATGAAAGAAAAACTTGTTAAATGGGACCTCTTCAAAATTAAAATTAAAAAATGTGCTTCAAAGGAGTTGTCAAGAACCTGAAAAGGCAGTCTAGTCAATGCGAGAAAATATTTGGGAACCTCCCACCTGATAAGGGCCTAACATCCAACATATATAAAGAAATCTTACACCTCAAAAATAAAAAGATGAATAACTTATTTGAAAAATGGGCAATAGATTTGCTTGACACATTCCTAAAGAGGAAATACAGATGGCTAAAAATCACATGGAAATAAGCTCAACATCCTAGCTATTAGGAAAACACAAATCAAAACTACAATGAGATATCACCTTCCTCTTATTAGACTTGTTGCTATTAAAAAAAAAAACAGAAAACTACAAGCATTGTAGAAGATGTGGAGGAATAGGAACACTCATCTACTGCTGGCAGGAATGTAGAATGGTTCAGTTACTCTGAAGGATGGTTTGGTAGTTTCCCAGGAAACAAAGTATAGAATTGCCATATGATCCAGGACTCCCACTATTAGGAACATACTCAAAAAAACTGAAAGCAGGGATGCAAACCAGTGTTCATTGTGGCATTATTCAAAATTGCTTAGAAGTGGAATAAACCCAAGTGTTCATCACAGAATGAATGGATAAAAAAATGTGGTATATACATTAGATGGAATATTATTCAGTTGTAAGAAGGAATGAAGTTTATTTTTTTTTAATATTTTAAAAGATATTTAAATTACATAAATGTTACACAAAAATTACAGGGATTCCCATGTTCCCCACCTCCCACACCTCCCATAACATCCCACATAAACATCTTTCATTACTGTGGCTCATCACCTGCAATGGATATACACATTCTGGGGCTTTGCCACTAAGCATGGACCATAGTTCACATTGTAGACCACACTCTCTCCCACACAGTTCTGCATGTAATATGCTGATGTAAAATGGCCTATATCTGTCCTTGTAATGTCACTCAGGATAATTCCCAAGTCCTGAAAAGCACCTGTATTAAAACTGCTTTTCCCTTCCCTGCCTCGAAAGCATCCAGTGGCCACTGGTTCCACCTCAATGTTGTAATTTCTTCCATTGCTTGAATCACAATATGTCTACAACAGAATACCATTAAGTCCACTCTAGTCCATAGCTCTTCCTCTATTCCTGAGGAGTTTGGAATGACGATGTCCACTTTACCTCCAAGTGAGAGGGGGCTTATATCCCATGCATACAGTGGATGGGATTATCATGCCTGCAGCTGCAGGCTCTCTCCATTCCCTGAGAAGGCCGTTGTCCATCATTGTCTCCTCAGCAGGTGAGTTGGGTGAGTTCATTGAGCTGTAGAGTAGGAGTTACAGCTCCACTGAGATTCCAGGCACAGCTGGGCAGGCCAGAAGCTCCAGTCTCTGGAGGTACACCTATAAACTCCAACATCACGTATAGGTTTGAATAGAAGGGACTGATGGACCATGTGAAGGGAGGACTTATTTGAGTCCAACTCTGTCACTCTCAGGAGCACAGATTCCATAGTAGAGCCCACTGATAAGGCATCAATCTCTGGAGCTATCCCCCCTTATATAGGACATGAGTGTCTCCAGAGCTCTCAGGAGCCCCTCTGTGTGGGGTGATATCCACTTTGGTGTTCTATGAGATACTACTGAGATGTGTGTAAGCATTACCTATGGGATGTCCTCCCAACTCTCTTTGAAGTCTCTTAGCCACATGAACTCATTTGGCTTTACTTTTTCCCCCTTTTATTCAAGGTCTTTTTTCAGTCATATTGCCAGTTGGCACTTTGTATTAAACCCTCATTGCCAGGGAGGCTCATCCCCGGGAGTCATGTCCCATGCTGGGGGGAAGGTAATGAATTCATATGATGAGTATGGCATAGAAAGAGGCCACATTTGAGCAACAAGGAGGCTTTCAGGTGGCAACCCTTAGGTATCCCATAACAGTAGGCTAAGTTTCAATTACAAGAGCAAAGACTTGTAAGGTTAGTCATCAATAACAAGAACCCATCAGTGGACCATCTTCCTTTGCCCAACACTGTCCCTGCACTCCGGGGACTGTTGCTGCTCCCTTGGAGAATGTGGCAGAACTCTCCAGGCTGGAAATTCAGTATTCCCTCATTCATTGAGTGATTTTCTACCCACTGGTACCATGCCCCACCCCTTGATCATTTGAACAATTTTATATATCTTTCATGTATATTCAGGTGAACTTCCTCCCATGAAACCCCCTCCCAGACACCCACCACCAATGATCCTCTGCTGCCCCCATTTTAACCCTTCTGTGATCTAAAAATTCCTTGAAGATGAAGCCCCTATAATAGCCAAATACAATTAATAGGAAAATGAAATAATAATGATATGCTTAAATGTAAGAGAGAAAATACATGTAAACTCAGAAGAAAAAAAAAAGCTAAAAATAAAATAAAATTAAAGGATTGGGTCATTCAAAAAATGGGAAAAAACAAAAAAAAAATTAAAATTAAAAAATTATTATTGTTGATGTTTCCTTTTATCACTGCATTATCGGGTGTCCAGTCTGTACCATTGCACTCTCACTCCCCAGTGTCTCCCAAAGTTTCATTTAATTTTCAAAGAAGTAGGAAATAAGTTTTGCTACATGTGACAATGTGGTTGAATCTCAAAGACCTTAAGTTATATGATGTAAGCTAGTCAGGAAAGGATAAATATTGCATGATCTCACTGATATGAACTAAGTTTATTGAGCAGATTCACCGAGGTAGAGTCTGGAAGATATGTTACCAGGAGATAGAAAGCAAGAAGAGAGTGGTTAGCTGATGCTCAATCTGGGTATTATCTATGATAAGGTGGAAGGGGAGGTTTGGCAGTGGATAGGGGTGATGATGGTGCAGTGGTGTGAATGGGGTCAATGATGCTGGAGTGGGAGTGAGAGTGGGGCTGTTGGGGTAGATTGAGCTATCCATAGAGCTTGAGGAAAGAATGGAGGAAGGAACAGGTGAACTCTGGGAAAGTATAGGACTGTGGTTGTGAGTGTTCTTTTAGCAACTATGGCAGGGGAAGGTCACTGGTGCAGGGTGTCAGTGGTGGGGAGATGTGTGGGGAAGGGTGTACCTGGGGCATACTTATATGTAATATGAATGTGTTCATGTGGTCATAGGGTGTTATCTCAGTGGGTTGAGACCAAGAAAATAACCAATAAAATATTAAATTGACATCCTGGAAAATCCTGCTATGTTCCTTAAAAGAGTGGCAAGAATCTCTAGAGTACATAGGCAGTGCTTAATAAAAGAAAACGGGCCAATATGCCAAGACCTTGATATTAATGTTTGTACTTGTGGAGCTTTATTCCTGTAAAATTGAAACTCAGCCTGATAATATCTATTGCCTCCTGAAAACCTCTGTTTTATTCAAATGTGGCCTCTCTCTAAGCAAACTCAGGAAATAAACTCACTACCTTCCCCTGACATGGGACATCACTTCCAGGGATGAGCCTCCCTGGCACTAAGGGATTATTACCAATTGCCAGTAGCAATGCATTTGGAAAAAGACCTTGACCAAAAGGGTGAAAAATTAAAGAGAAAAGAGTTTTTATAGCTAAGAGATTTCAGTGTGTTGGGAGGTCATTCCAGAGGTTAAATTTTGCATGTCTGAGACAGATCTCACTAACTGCAACAGTAAACAAAACCTCAAACATGGGTGCTCCTGAGCCTTTATAGATACCTGGACATTATAGGCAAAGCACACAACCCCATGAAACCAGAAACCTGTTAGTGAGCATTACCTGGAATATATGATAACCTATTTCCCCATTGTAACAGAATTAAACTCATTTATAATTTCCTTACACATGATTCCTCTACCCCTTTTATTTGAACCTGTAATTAGCACTATAACCATTAAATATATGTCCAAGAGACTTAAATCTTTGGTCTTTTCATATGCATGTTGACACCCGTATCTCAGCAGAGTTGTGGTCAACACCTACTCTCCAGTTCTTTGGACTCACCCAGGACAACTAACAAAATGATGATAATGGACAGCCCCCATCCCAAAAAGCAAACAGTATATGCAACCACAAGCAAACATTTCCTTCCATATGTCCAATAAGATCTAAGCACGCTTTTAATCCAAAGGAGAGTGGGCATCACCATTCCAAAATTCTCAAGATTGAGGAATGAACAAACATAAGGGGAGCATACAACCATCGACCAAAGTAGACTGATTATTCTGTATTCATGGAAGAACTTGTAACATTGATATAATGATAGTGTTAGCAGAAGCTCTGAAGGGAAGGGGATGGTAGAATAGGAGGAACATAGGATACTTTTAGGACATTGGAATTGCTTTGCATGATATTGCAATGAAAGATGCAGGCCATTATACATTTTGTCAAAACCTATAAAATTGTAATGTGCAAAGTATCAAACTATAATGTAAATGATAGACCATGGTTAGTACCAATACTTCAATATTTGTTCATCATTTGTAACAAATGTACCACACTAATGTAAGAATTATTACATGAAAATGTGAGAGGGAGAGGGATAGGATATATGTGAATCCCCTATATTTTTTAATGTTACCTTTCTATAATCTAAAACTTGTTTAAAAATAAAGTTAAAAAATATGTGTATACTATTTTAATTGGCCATTAGTGACAACCATTTTGTCCCCAGACAAGACACACAGATTTAAAAGCCATGACTACTGAGCATGTTATTGGTAAGCAAGAGCATCTAGGCAAAAGAAGATGTATGCATTCACTTCAAGCAGAACTCCTTTCACCCACCTTCAATCTTCATCTTAATCAAAACACCCTTGGCAGGAAAGGATGATTCAGGAGAGAGAAACATGCCATATAAATACTGTACAATATGGAATTCTGGTTGTGTGGTTCTGCTTTCACCTCATATCCTATCTTTAGTGTGTTTTCTTGCCCCATCTCTTTCTCCTTTCTTCTTCCTGTGTGTCTTAAATTGTTTCAATAAACTCTATGATGTGAGAATCTTAATAATTTCTGGCTACCTTTCTTTTCCATATTCTTTGAGACAATTTGCTTTGTGGTGTACTTGGATACTACTATTGCATCTTGACAATTTTTTCATCTAAAAATAAGAATGCTAGTGATAAAATAGCTCTGTTCTAAAATCAAAATCTGGGTGACCAGATGTAGCTTAAGTGGTTGTGGGCCTGCTTTCCATGTACGTGGTATCATATTCAATTCCTGGTACCTCCTAAAGCAAACAAATGGGGAAAAAAAGCTTTCACTGGGGAGTGGATGTAGCTCAGTAGTTGAGTGCCTGCTTCCAATGTACAAGGTCCTGTGTTCAATCCCCAGTACCTCCTAAAATAAAATAAAATTTAAAAAAAAAACAATATCTGAAAATAATTTCATATTTATTCTTTCTCTCAGCAACTATACCCAATCAATTACCCTGTCTTTTAAACACTGAATAAGTATTCTTTCCTTTCCATCCCTACATCCTTAAATTAAGACCTTTTTTATCCCTTATTTAGCATATCAGTCTGGATAGAATAGGTTGTACATCAGTAATAAACACAAATTTTTACAGACTTAAATCACAAGCTTTCTTTCTCATTCATGTCCCATGTTAATCAATGATCAGTTGTTCTGTCACTCTCAAGACAGCACCTGGGATGAAGAACCACCCACCATCTGCAAAGCTGCAAAAGTAAAATGGAAAGTGCTAAAGTATGCATTAGGTCTTAAATTTTCCATCAAAGCATAAGTTTCACATTTGCCTGGCCAAAGTAAGTCCATAGAAGTGTATAATCTTTATACACTTTATGATATTTGTGTATAATCTTTATACACTTTATAATATTTGGAAGACAGCATGAATGACTGCCCAACCTAGAAAATTAGAATGGCTGCTTATCTTATGTCCCTGCCTATACCCTATATCCCTTTGGTCTATCTCATATTCTGTTGCAAAGTGGATTTAGTAAAATAACCATGTCTCTCATGATTAAGCTTTTTAATAATTCCTCATTGCCTAAGGTTTTAGGGTAAGCATATATATCATGCACAACCATTCATGCTGAATAGTGGAGGTAGAGGCATATTCAACCTGGCTTCATGGCAGTCTGAAAAGAAGTAATTTTATATTCCTTTAGTGAAAATAGCATCTAATCTTTATAAGCCCTTTGTAGTCAAAAAGAGAAAGCCTTGGTGATACAAATAATTCCAGTGTTGTCACTTAATCTTATTTGTGGCTATTTCTTTTGAGTTCATCATTATTTTATTTCATTTTTCCCATCTAATAATAACAATAATAACCAGATACAATTCAAGGAAGCTTACTATCACTCTTCAATTAAATTTTTTTAAAAAAGTGATGAAAGATACAAAGATTAATAGAAAGAAACATAAAGACTCACAGATGATATGATGGTCTACAAAATACTAGAAATTAATAGAGTTGATATGAGTTAAGCAAAGAGGTTGGATATAAGATCAATATACAAAAATCATTTACATTCCCATATTTAGCTGGAAAGAGAAAATACAGTTTCAAAAATATCATTTATTTTGTCCAAAGATGATCTGGACCTTTAATAAGAATATTATAAAACTATGCCAAAAAATATTAAATGAAAAATCTATACCTCATTTATGGAAAAAAAAATTCAATATCATGAGTATGTCAGTTCTTTTCAAATTGGTTTACAGGTTCAATGTAATCCAAATCAAATTCCAAACAGTGTCATTTATGAAACATGACAAATAATTCTAAAATTTTATGGAATCTCATTGCCAAAAATATCCAAGTATGAGAACTTCCTTTCCCAAACACCATTGTTTAATATTATGTTTATGTAACTCAGATAGTGTAGTATCATTCCAGGTAGAGACAAATAGACAAAGTGAACAGAATATAGAGGCTATAAAAAGATCCCACATATATAGGAACTGGGTAAATGACACAGCCAGCACTGCATATGAGTAGGAAAGGAAAAAATATATACAATAATTTCTGCAAGGGAAATTGGTCATCCATATGAAAACAAATGAAATTATATATCTTTCTCACACCATGAACAAAAAACAACTTCAGGTGAATTAAAGTCATAAATGTTGAAGGTAAATTCAAAACCCTTTGAATTTATTTTGAAAATTTACCAACAATCCAAAGATATTGACAATGAAAGTTTTTAAGTGATATATTAAACTTGTGCTACTCAAAGTGTAGTCTACCAACAGCATAAATTGCTCTCAGTAGCACTGAATTAAACCAGTTTAAAATTAATCAAAGGATGTTGTTAATAAAATAAACAAATCAAGGGATATTTGTAATAAATATAATCCAAAAATTAATACTTAGAATATAAATTAAAATATCTATAAATCATCAAAAAGAATAGAAGCAACCAAGCAGAAAAAGGAAAGAACAGACAATTCAGAGAAGGAGAAAAACAACAAGAATAAACACAATACACACAAGAAATGATGCTTTATCTCATTACTAATAAGAGAAATATATATTAAAGCCATAATTAATAAAGAAAAACTAAACACAGTTAATACCAAAATTCAGACAATACCATGTGTTGATGAGGATAAAAGACAATGTGTACTCCTATTCCTTATTATATATAAATTGGGACAATGGCTTTAGATAAAAAAACAAAGTATATCATCTAGTAGAGTTTGAAGATCCTAAGTTCTACACCACAACACCTTTGCAATTCAAAGTGTGATTCACAAACCAGAGGCATTGGCTTCCCCTGGTATGCTTAGAAATGCAAAATAGCACACTGAGATTCAAACCCATCTAATCAAAATCAACATTTTAACAAGATCTCCAGGTGTTTTGTACTGCACATTAGTTTCTGGGGCTGCATCTCTCTGGAGAAACTCTTGCATATAGTTCACTGAAGAATTATCTGTAATAGCAACTAGCTGCAAACAACCTCAATAGAGAGGCAGATCTATATTTAAATCTACCCAGTTATCATTTCAGTTATTATCCTTTTTTTTTTTTTAATATAAAGACTTCTATAAATGATCTTAACTCAGTTATATTTTCCGGTAAGTTTTTACTTTAAGGCAAATTGGATACCTTTATTAATGAAGCCACAAGAATTTTATTAGTAACAACTATGCTAAGTTTTCTGCTTTTTTAGCAGTTATACCAATCCCACTTGTGATTTATATGTTAAATATACTCGCAAGGCAGTATTGACATTGAAAGTCTCATTTTTAGTTTACCTTCACTGTTATCCAATTTGTAACAGGTGAACCCCAAATCTGATTTCCTAGGTCCAAGCAAACTGACATAGTTAAATACAGATTTTAAAGTTGAACACCTAGTTAAGCACAGATTAAAACAATAGAGAGAATTTTATAACCTTAGCATTTATTGGAACTCTTTGATCTTAATTGATGGCACATGTGGTGTCTTATTTTCCAGGAGATGTTTAGTAACTGGTTTGGATCTTGATCTCTATTCAAACCTTTTATAGTCACACCTGAGTTTAAACTAATGGAAGTTTGAGGTGTATTTCCTCATTTCTTGAAAGAGACATGGCATGAGGTTTCTGGCCCTCAGATCTATCTGTCCTCCTCTTTTACACTGGTCTAACTGGAATTCAGAGTCTTATTCAGAGTCTGCTCTCAGCTGTACTGTGGCCATGTGGACCAGTAGTAGATAGAATTTCCTGGTTCTTTAGAAGACACTCCTATGGGGAGTTTACTGGTGAGCTACAGACCATGCCATTTTTCTAGGAAGAATGAAGAATGAAGGAGCACTTTTTAGTCAACTGATCTGCTGTCCTAGAGTCCAAGTCTGACTAAAACATTCACAACTCCAAATAATTTGGAGCTGATGCTCTGGTTCCAGTGTCCTGAAATCCAGAGCCTGTGTCTCACAGGCATCTCTGTTGCTGACCTAGGTATTGGGAGATGCCTGAAACCTTGAAGTTCAGACCAAATCACCCAAGTTGAATTTGTGGAAGATTAGCAGTTGCCCAAACCAAAGCATCAGAGATAAGTCTCAGAAGATGTTTAGCTGCTCTCTGAATGGATGGGTCCAAGGAATTTTTTGGGGGCCATTCAGAATTATGTCTCTGGTTACTGCCAACCCAGGAACAAGAGACCCTCCTGCCAGGCATTTCCAGGCAATTGTGGACTTGGGAGACAGACAACAGATCTCAGGGTTGTTTTCAAACTGAAGCTGCCAAGGGGAATAATGCTCCTTCTTCCTATTCTTACAGAGGCCTTAAAAAGCAGTCTTATTTTTATGACAGTACTGTCTGGGAGTTTCCCAGTTAGGTGAGCCATCAAAAGGCCATTAAGTAATTAGAGATCAATTGTTCTAGCTGGCAGGACTTGTGACCCTGAGGCAATAACTTCCTCCCTAGAAAATGCATTTTCAGTTTTATACTTTTCAAGACATTCCAAAGCATTTTAACACAAGCATGTAATGAGAAATTCAGTAGTAGGAAGGTAAAATGTGGGCAAAGGTTAAGAGTGAGAGGAGCCCTGGCCTGTGACCCCCTTGGGGAAGGGAGCTCCCAAAGCATCCAACTTGGCCCTGCTTACTGTAGCCTTCAGACCCGATCCCAGACCAATTAGTCAGGTATTGTCAAATAGGAAGGCAGGTCTACAAAGTCATGGACTTGAATAGTGGGCAAGCCCTAGGTCTGAGTCATTGCCCTGCTGCTGCCAAGGGGAGAGGGTGGTAGAAGGCAATGGCCTGAGGGCAAAGCTGCCTATCTGCTAAAAGGCCTTGAAAAAGGATCTTTGCAACACCTGGCACTTGGCTGGGGAACCTCTGTCTTGGCAGGGCCCAGGTTTGAGCCTCTGCCCTGTGCCCCAGCCCTCATAAGCCTGAATATGTGGTATGGATGCAGAGTTCCTGTAACCTGGCCTCTTCCCTCCTGGTAATTCATCCCATTGGGGTTCATAGGTGAACTTGTTTAAAATGGTTAAGCCTAAAAAAGCATTAAACAAGCTGTAGGCCATAGTTTCACTCACCAATAATCTCCTGGGTGGCACTCACCAAATATGTTACTGGATTTTGTCCAGGTTCTTGACTTATGCTGCAGAAATGAATTTCAGAGCACATCAGGTTAGTTAGGCCAGTAATCTATTAAGGTAGTGAGGGAAGAGAAATGGGAGAAAATAACAGATCACCAGTCCCCAGTAGAGGGTCAGGGTTTGAAGAGTGATAAAGAGGGCTAATTTAGAGACTACAATTTCCCATTATAGAGTATAAATGTCCAGGTTTTACTTGCATGTTATTCCATGCAATGGGGACACAGTGAGAGCAGGGCACAGAATCCAGAGAACTGAGAGAGCTTGAATGAGAGGCCAAGAGAGATTTGACCTTTGTGCTTGCTTTTTAAACCATTAAATATCCCACCATTGTACTGATGGCATGGGAAGAGTCCCTGCTCTTTGCTGTTTTGATTTATTATCCCACCCCTCAATCCCCTGGGTGGACCCAATGATAATGTCCTGGGAGAATATCTGGGGCTTCTCCTAGGAATCTCCAGGAATCTCATTCTGAATGGCAGAAATCTTAGGATGGTCTTCCAGCAGCCACCTTGGGAGTATTGATGTGCACATGGACTTCTTGCCAAGTTCCAGATCCATCTATTGATTCCCTAAAGAAGTCTGCTTCAATAAGGCATGAAGTTATATTTAAAAACACAGTTTGTCTTTATAAGTAGGTTCAGGACATATTAGAAATCTGTCAGTCTAGAAAAACAACAAAATTTCCCTCCAAGCACCAACTGAAACCCCACTTGAAGCTGGGTATGCCAGAAAAGGTTTCTCTGATCCTCTCAGTTCCCTTTCTCTGAAGTTGTGTATGACAAGAGCAAATCCCAAGTCTGGGAACGACTCCAGTTCATATTTTTTTTTGCCAGATTTTTGTCCCTAAGGGTAACTAACACAGCAGATATTTTCAATAAATACCACATTTTTCTCTGAGAGCCAAGCAATCCTACTGGAAAGCACCACATACCTGGAATCTATGAATCATTTGTCTAGGAAAAATTTCTTTGTCTGCCACAGCCTGTTTATTAAGTCTTCAATGTTAAGTCTGATATGTAAAACTACAAAAAAAAATATCAAAACTATGAAAAAAGCAAGTTTCAGAACAGTGTATACAGCATGTTACCCCTAGTGTGTAAAATAGAAGATGTTTCAAGATAACTAGCCCAGAAGAAACAGGTAACATTGATTTCCTCTGAGAAGGGCAGCTGGGAGTATGGAGGATGAAAGAGGGAGGGACATTTCTTTCATTGTATTCCCTTCGGTAGTATCTGCATTTTTTGTGGAGTGCCAGCATCATTTCTAAGGAAAACAAAAGCCCAACAATAAAACATTCCTGAGAAATACATTTCCTGTGAAACTCAATTCACACATTAGTATTTAAGAATCTACTGAGTATAAATTCCCTTATGTAATTTAGGCAGACAGTAATCTGATGAAATGAATTTGATGAAAAGCTTCAATGGAATATGAACTGGATTATTTTAATTTGTGCCTGCACATAAATCTATATAACCATCCTTCCAGACTACACCTATTTTCAGAATCTTCTACACATATCCACATAGTTCTTTCAGGATTTGGGCATGTGGTTTTGATAAGGGAAGCACTGGAACCCCCAACCCCACCCTTAGAAGAAACCCACAGCTTTAAGAAAATAAACTCCCCAGGGACCCTAGCCTCTCTCTTCCTTCCATCCTCCCGTTTTCTCCTTGGAATCTGCATCCAGATGATAAGCACCCCAGGCTGCCCCTTTGAAATGAAATTTACACTCTATACAGATAATGACTCTTTTCCCTCCCAGTGGCCTTCTGCTTTTAGAAAGATAAACAAACCTAGCTTCTTTGCTTTTGTAACCCCTCCTCCCTGCTTGCTCAGGAATTTGCCAGCTTAGTGTACCTATATAAACT
This sequence comes from Cabassous unicinctus, assembly GCA_029593785.1. Taxonomy (NCBI): domain Eukaryota; kingdom Metazoa; phylum Chordata; class Mammalia; order Cingulata; family Chlamyphoridae; genus Cabassous; species Cabassous unicinctus. The sequence goes on from JAQZBX010068102.1 coordinate 15,385, forward strand.
TATGAAAATCAGAAAAGGGTGCTCATATTTTTTGGAGATTTAACTCTCCTCTGGGCCCGCATGTAATAAAACCTGGTTCCTCCCTACTCCAAAGAGTGTGGTTTGGGTTATTTCTGGTAAGCCGCAACAGTTTCTAGAATGTGACACAAATAACTGAAAGGGTGAAATGTTGAAGATTGCAGTTCCCCCACCCCACCCCCCTGAACTGTTCACCTCCAGTGAAGGAGTGCTATTTGGTATATCAAGTTCCTAAGCAGTCAGAAAGTGACTCTGCAGAGAAACTCCAAATACCACAAAGTACTCTTTTATCTAAAGATAGGAGCCTTCTAGATGTAAATGCACGTGAAGCAGGACCCAACATTTTGAAAAACAAAATAAGCAACAACTCGTTGTAAAATCATTTCATGTGAATTG
>JAQZBX010068103.1:0-15814 GCA_029593785.1 Cabassous unicinctus
TGAGAAAGCTTTCAATTGATGATCTAATCTTAAAAACATGAGAGAACCCACATTGGAGAGAAGTTCTATGAATGCCATCAATGTGTAAAAGTCTTCATTCAATATTCTGATTGTAATATACATATGAGTATTCACACTGGAGAGAAGACTTATGAATGTCAAGAATGTTGAAAAGCCTCCAATCAATGTTCTAAACTTAGATGACATGAGAGGGCTCAGAATAGAGAGAAATCCTATGAATGACATCTATATGGGAAGGCTTTTACTAGTAGGTCTGTCCTCAGAAAACATGAGAGAACTCACACTGGAGACAAACCATAAGAATTTCATCTATATAAGGAAACCCTAATTTTCTAACCTGAGAATGTTAAAAATCTCAAGAGAAACTGTATGAATGTCATATATTTAGAAAAACCTAAAGTCAATATTCTGACATTAAATGAAATGCAAAAAGTCACAATATAGATGTTCTTTATGTGGGAGGGTATTTAGCCATGGATTTAAACTTAAACATACCCAACAACATATATACTGAAGAAACAAATATGTTTGTAATCAAAGTGGAAGTTCCTTTAGTCATCCATACAACTTCCCTTTAAACTGAAGGGAATCCATATTAATCTCATCTGTTGGGCAAAGTCCTTAGTAGATGGTCTGATGATATGGCACATGTGAGAACTCAACAATAAAAATGCAATGGAATTGGAGAGTCCTCATACACCACTCTGATAAGCAAACAAGTTAAATCACATGGGAGAGAAAATGTATGTCTGGATACAATGTGGCAGTGCCTTTTTAAAAAATTTGTCCTTTAAATAAAATGAGGGGACTCCATAGGAGTGAAACACTAGATCTGTATTCACTGTGCACTATCATTCAGAGGAACACAAGCTTTGGTGTTCAAAAGTTTAGGAAAATTCATGAAATAAAACTTGAAATGAGAGGGAAGAGACTTTGCTAGGAGAATGAAACCCTTTTGGGGATTTCCAGAATCTTCATTCTGGAGAATGTGTCCAATGAAATATCATGGGAAATAATTCAGATTTTGGGGAGCTTGTGGAATAAGGTATTGTGGTTCTGTGAGGGATAGTGTTTGAGGAGCTTAGGGAAATGATTGCTTAGATATCTGAGGGATGAAATTGGTGATGCAAATGATAAGGTTATTGGATCAGGCAATGTGTGAATATGTGATTTAAGAATCTTCTAGATTAAATGAATATGGTTCTGTGTTGCATCTAATGAGTAAATGATGCACACTTTTGGTACCAGTGACTAAACTTCTGAAGGTTCAAAAGAAATGTTTGTTTTGTTTCTGATCTTAGAGGAAACCAGAGTCATTATCAGTGGGTGAGAGGGTTCAGTACTTCGTAGATCACTGAGTGAAGCAGAGGCCCAGATAGTTCCCATGGACCCTCACTAATGGCTGATTAAGGAGTATCAGTCAGAATCCACTGCTGAATTGAAGTTTCTTTTTATAATCAAGCATGCAATTTCTATCTCTTGCCTAGTGTTTTTTTTTTTTTTTTCACAGCTCAAATTTGATTTTTGTTCAAATTATTCTGTGCCATTAAATCAAACCAGAGTCTCACTCTGGCATGCAAACTTTTCCCCCAGGAATTTGGGTTAAGAGAAATCTTAAAGATTTTTTTTCTCTTTTTCAGTTTGGTGGCATACCAGTGGATGATAATTGTTTGTGAACCTTTCCTGGGAGGTGTTTCAACCTCTGTTTTCCTATGTTTCTGATCTGGCGAGAGCTGAGATTCAAAGTGGGCTCTGCTGTCCAAATTCACTAAAGGGAAATTACTCTCCTCCCTCTGCTGTACCTTCCCTTTTCCCAGAGAGGAAGATACCACTTCCCACCTCAGTCAGGAGCAATGGGCCATAGGTTTTATCCAGGCTGCATGCCTTGAATGTGGGGGATGGGTGTCCTTTCCAGCCACCCTTGCGGTTTAGAAACTTATGGTAATTTAGTGTTTTTAGTCTCTCTGTCCCTTGCTTTTCTGGGGGTTCTGCAGCACTGTCCTGGTTTGCTAACTCCCAAAGCATGTCCCTTGGATAGCTTTTGGCTCTTTCTCCATTTTATTTTATTTTTTTTTTGAGAGAGAGAGAGCTGAGCCCTTCCTGCAAACCCTGATGTGCCATCCTGCCTCTCCACCCTCACATAATATTTTAAAGAAGGACCTTAGATTGCCAAGAGAACCTACCAAGAATTAACACTCAGTTGGCATTTACGTGTGTACAGATAATCTTTCCTATGGTGAGAAGTGCAGGGGGCCATGTGGAAGCACCCAGCCAAAGCATTTGCTAGTTATGTCCTAGATGGCCAACAAAATTCATTGAGCTCTTTGACAATAGCCATTTTACAAACCCTACACACACCTAATGACTAGAGCTGCTGGATTGTATTTAAACACCCATGACAATATTCTATGTGATTTGTAGATTGTTACATAGGAGGGATTCTCACACCACATAAGCTGTTGGCAAACAGCGCCTCAACTCACCTCAGAGGATAGTTTTGCAGTCTATAAGCTAACCAAGGAGATGACACTGTCCAAGACCACTAATGAGGCTCACCCACCCTTGACCCTGTCACCCCAATGAACCAGAGACACCCTTAATTCAAGAAAGCTAATGAACCCAGATATTTTCATGAGAAATATGAAAAGAAGTAGTCTAAAATGACAGACTGATTTACCATGGACCTCTCCTCCATATGTGATGGCTGTCATCAACATTTGTGTCCCCTAGGGCTTTTAAGATGCTCTGCATTCTAGCACTCCCTATTGGCAAGCTAGACATTTTAACTTTACTATCCCACAACAGGGAAAATCTTCCATCATCCCGAATCCATGTGTTTGCCCTCTGTTCCTCTGCTTAAGCTCCAGTCCCTCTGTACACTGATATAAAGGCAAATAAATTCCCTAGCCCAGAATCTCATTACTAAGTATTAGAGAAAAATGGCACTCATTGAGACATGGAGACTGATGATTGCAGGCAGAAAGTTTATTGGTAAGCTCTCCCAAAGGAGAAGATCTGAATGGCTTCAGCCCCACTGCCAGCATGGTGGGAGTCTGAAGACAGACATTATCCACCCATCAGCATGGCAAGGTTATGAAGAAAGACCTCAGCCCACCCATGGATCATGCTGGATATGACTTTATACAGTATATCAATAGGTTGGGAAACTGAGAATATCCTGGGGCCAAATGACCAGGGAGGAATGGGTTAGGAGTTCTTGGAATGTGGGAGGGGTTGGTGGTGCTTGGGCCTGGAGGATGTGATGGTCCTTATCTGACTCACTTTGTTTATTATTGGGAGGGGATGCGCTGCAGATGGCTTGCTCAATAGTTCAGGTGGGTTATGACTGGAGGCTGCCTTTCTTCAATTTATGTCACATTGATTCATGGTCTTATGACTTGTTAATCATTGCAAACATCAAAAGGGGGAACTTCTAACATTAAACACTTACTATTAGATGAACTCTTCACCAAAGAAGGGTGTGTCTGTGACATAATAAATACTTTATTATAATTTTAATTATATAAATATATTCATAATTCAGGAATGGTAAAAATCCACTCACCAACAATGACTCAAGATATCATGATATTTAACAATATATCCAAGGTTTTACAAGAGACAGCTCAGACCCAAAAAGGAACCTCCAATATTTCCTCCTCATTATCCCCTGAAGGATGGGGGAAATGGCTACACAAAGGCCTCCAGCTCTGGGTTTTACTATTTCTTGGCATTTTCATAGTTATCTATATGCTGAAGTGTCTTATGTACTGTCTCAATCACATATTAACAACCCAGTCTGCCACAATTTTCCAAACAAATGAGATTGAGAGGAATCACAGGATGGAATATCATAATGATCAAGGTTTTCTGTGAGCTGTTCCCTTGTCTTCCCTCTTTGGTTAATCCCACTTGCCTTAACACTAACCTTCAGTCTAGTTAATAAGTAGCTCTCCAGCCCTGGGGCATGAACTCCTCCAGAGTCCTCCAGCATCTGTGGCCACCACCCAGACACCTCACACAAAATGGTTCCAAAAGATAAACTAACCATCCCCACCACTCTAAGACCTTAATCCCTTCGTGTTTTTGCAAGTGTTTTCTGTAAATCAATCCTTCATTTTCCAGGGAAATATACCAGCTGCCCCTCCCTGACTCCAATAAAGGCACAAACACTCTGCTTCTGTGCTCCCCATCTGCTTATGTTTATAAGACTGCCAATGGCACCTCTCTTTCTCTGGGACTTTTGAATAACAAACTGATATTCTCATGCATTAAAAAACATCTCTGATGTTTGAAAATTAGGTACTTCATGGCATTTCTTTAACAGTAGGTAGGGAGTTTCTACCAGGAATTAGATATTAAGCAAATGGAGGAAATCCAAGATAATGACAAAAGATGTACTCCCTGGCCATGCCACCTGTGGTGCTCTAGTGACTGGGCCCTTTTATCTGTGGGTCCTGTGTACCTGCTGTAGCCCAGACCCCTCCTGCAGGGGATGTTTGTGCCTGGGTTCCTCTTCAGTCTGCATTATGGTTCTCACATATTAATACATACTGTGTCTTCAGAAATCATGGAGCTCAGCTACAGCAAGAATTCATTCCTGAACAGGACTCTCAAGACAGTGACTTGATTCTTGTGGGATGGATTGTAGTAGTTGATGTCATTATAATTGAGCCTCCCCTTCCGCTTCACCAGTCATGGGCCTGACTGCTGCAGCTGCACCAGGGACAGGTCAGATGGGTACAAGGAGAATCAACTCATGTCAGTAATTTGCAGTGACAAATATCCCCACAGACCCAAATCTGAATCCTGAGATGCTCACCATGTGGTCCTGACACAAGGTAAATGAGAAGGCTTTACAATCTTTTCTTCTAGATCACAACTCTACCTTCTTCAGATACCCCCAGCTCTGTTCAAAGGGAGAGATCTTAGCTTCCACAACCCAAGAGAGGAATTTTGCTCAAGTGCTTAAGGGTCATTTTCATGCGGGCAGTCCAGTCCATATGTTGGGAGAAGGACAGGGCTCTGGCTCCTCTTGTCCTTTCCAGGGTGATTATGGAGTATCTCTTGTCTTGAACTCACAGGAGATCCAAGGTGTGAATGGGAGAGCAATTGGTCTTTAGGCATTAGAAACAAGTCAAAGGAAGACCTTGTCTTTCTAAGACTAAAACTACATTTCTTCTAGTGTATTCTCTATGCCCTTCCTTGTATCCAACAAAGCTTTCCCTCATTCTCCCAGGCCCTAGCTCTTGCTCCTTCCATGTTGAACCAAGCCCAGTGCCTTGCTTCTTAACCTGTACTCACTCCTGTGTTATGGATCTCATCACCACTTGAGTGTGATGTTACATTTCTCCATTTTTGTTATTACATGAATTCCAGTCGAACATTGTGGTCTAACCATTCATTGCATGTGTTATAGCAGAATATGGTCAAAAAATCAGTGGCCTCACAGGCATCCCCCTTCTATCTCACTCAAAAACCCACATTTGCTTGTTTACAAATATACCCTTTTTTTCTTTCAAAATATTTTACTGTCACTTTGGTTAAATAGGGAACCAAATATTATTTTTTTTAATTTTGCTTTTTTTTTTATTTTTAAAAGTTATTTAGATATACAAATGACACATAAAAATAGAGGGGATTCCCATATGCCCCAGTCCCCACACCGCCCATATTTTCCCACATTAAAAACATCCTTCATTAGTGAGATACATTGATTGTAATCGATGAACACATTCTCGGGCATTGCCACTAATCATGGATTAAAATTTACATTATAGATTACACTTTCTCCCACCCAATTCTGTAGGTTATGGCAAGATATATAATAGCCTGTATCTGTCATTGCAATGTCACTTAGGACAATTCCCAAGTCCCAAAAATGCCCATGTATTACACCTGTTTTCCCCTCTCCTTGCCTTCAGAACCTCTAGTGTCCACTGCCTCCATAGCAATGATATAATTTCTTTCATTGCTAGGATCACAATAAGTCTATAGTAGAATACCAGTAAATCTACTTTAATCCATAGTTCATTCCCCAATCCTGAGGATTCTGGGGTGTGATGTCCACTCTTATTTTAACTGAGAAGTGTCCGTGATCCCATAGGGCTGATGGACGGGACTCTCTTGCTTGCAGTTGTAGACTCTCCTGGTTCTTTGTTATGGTAGTTGTCCATCATCACCTCCCCTCCATTTTAGTTGTCCTGGGTGAGACCAATGAACTGGGGAGTAGGTGCTGCAACTCCATTGAGATTCAGGGCCCAGCTGGCACATGGAATGCCCAAAGATTTAAGTCTCTTGGATGCACATCTAACAACTCTAGTACTAATTATAGGTTCAAATAGAAGGACAGAAGAGCCATGTGTAGGGAAACCATGACTGCATCCAACTCTGTCACTTCAGGGAACATAAACTCTGAAGTAGGTCCCTATGGTGAGGCACCAAACTCCTGAGCTATTGCCCTGACCACAGTGTCTGAAAGTCTACAGAGCCCTCAGAAGACCTGCTATTTTGGGTAATATCTACCTTGGCAATTCAAAGAGATTCTGCTGAGACCTGCACAAATTTTACCTCTGGAGTGACCTCTTGATCCATTTTGAAGATTCTTAGCCATATAAACAAATTTGTCTTTACATTTTCCTCCTTTTTCTCAAGGTCTTTTTCCAGTTGCATTATTAGTTGGTGCTTGGTAGTAATCCCTTGGTGCCAGGGAGGCTCATCCGTGGGAGTCATGTCCCATGCTGGAGGGAAGGTAATGTATTTATATGATGAGTTTGGCTTCAAGAGAGGCCACATTTGAGCAATAAGGAGGCTCCCAGGAGGCAACACTTAGGGATCCTATAATACTAGGCTCAGTTTCAATTTCAAGAATAAAGGTTCATACACACAGTCATCATTTCTTATTCCATTCCTGACCTGAACATGAGTCACTATTTCCTATTCTCATAGTGTAGAATTGACCTGAGGAAGGAGGCTATAAATTGAGCATGGAAAATGCAGAGGGACAGAAATTAACTTAGAGGAAAGAGTTATACTGGTTTAAGCTGATATAACAAAGTTACCATCAGTAATTTAGTAGTGAAAGTAAGGATATTCAAATAATCACCTCATCAAGAATGAGTGGATGCTATGGTAAGAATTTCTATCTAATGTTGGTGACAAAAAAGAAATTGTAGCATAATACTCATAGTCCAGAAAATCATAGGTCCAAATGATAAATACTGAATACTGAACTCAAACAAACTGGATGAATAGTCCCAGAATATGTGTGTATATGTAATGTTTGTTTTAGACATCTTGATAGCATTCACTAAAAATATTAACATTATGTAAATCATCTTCCCAAATTCAGTGTTTTCATATTTCCTCAGTTCCCAACATTTCCTAATAATAATTTCATGCAATTAAATATTTTGCTGATAAAATTTGGAGCACACACTATCTCCCCAAAAGGGGCAGTGCTCCCCAAGTTTCTCTTCCCCATAACAGAAGCATGTTTGAATTTTATTTTACTTCAGGGACCACCTCCTCAGCATAGGCAGCCTGAGAGATACCAGATTCTTGATGATGGATGTTGAATAATTGTGTCTAAGACATTTTACAAAAACTTTCTTTAAACCAGTCTAAAACATATGACAAAGATCCTTAAGTTGTTATTCCAAAAAGAACCACACTTTTAAATGGAGAAGAGGTGAAAATACCAAAAGTCATTATGCATCTGTATAGCCAAGTATTTTAATATAATTAAAAGATGATGGCAGAGGAGGAATAGACCTGATTTCTCAGAGACAATGATTATATGAAAACTCAGAGGCAGCAAGGTGAGAGGCAGGAAAGGGAACAGGTACACTAGGTGTGGAGTTACTCTTAGGAAAGGAAATCACAGACCCCAACAAAAAAATTCTCATGTCCCTGCCTCAGCACTGATCCCTGGGGATGGGCCTGAGATCACTGAGTTCAGAGGATCCTGAACAGCACCTTCATATTATATAAAGTGTTTTATGTATACTTTATGTAATCTTTTATTAGTAAATGATTTGCATATATTTTTATCCCAGTCTATCTTCCTCTTCTCATTCTCTAAACATTTTCTATAAAAGGAAAAGTAGTTTCCAATCTTTACAATGTTCAATTTTAATATATTTTCAAAAATTGTGATTTTTTTAACAAATCAATTTTATTAGCATGTATTAATATAGCACAACCCATCCAAAGTGTTTAAACAATGGTATTAAGTGTAATTACATATTTGTGCATTAATCCCTTCAATCATTCTTAGAGGAATTTCATTATTCCTGTAATACAAACAAAACTCATCACCTCTGGAGGTTGTGATTTTGATGTTGCTCCTAAGAACTCACCAACAAGCTCACTGACCTGGATTCTTTCTTACATTTTTCTTGAATTTATTGTTTTATATTTCACATTTATTTCCATGTTCCTTCATGAGCTGTATTTTTTTTAATTTTCAGGTGTGTCCTTAGGTCTCTGTTTCAATTTTCTCTGGGAATGCCCAATTATTACTCCAACATTTCTTTAATAGACTCTTTCCAATGAAGTTCTTTTCAACTTTGTCAAAACTATTTGACTAGTTTATGTGACTCTATTTCTGGGACTTCTTTTCCATTTCATTGCTTTATGTGTAGTAAAATTTCTTCATATATTCTATTTGAAGTTTTCAATAACGTATGTATGTCTTAATTACATTCTTGCAAAACTCAAATTTCTATTTTTTTCTTTTCTAATGTACTTTTTATTTTTTAAAAAGATACTTAGGTTACATAAATGTTACATGAAAATATAGGCGATTCCCATATGCCCTGCTCTCTATCCCTCCCACATTTTCCCACATTATCAACATATTTCATTATATGGTACATTTGTTACAATTGATGAACACATGTTGGCACAATGCCACTAAACATGGATTACAGTTTACATTGCAGTTTACACTCTTTCCTGGGCAATTTTGTAACTTATGACAAGATAAATGATGGTCTGTATCTGTCATTGCATTCATTCAGGAAAATTCCCAGGTCTCAAAAATGCCCCCAAATTACACCTATTTTTCCCTCTCCCTCCCCCCAGAACCTCCAGTGGCCACTGCCTCCACTCAATGATAAAAGATCTTCCATTACTAGAATCACAGTAAGTCTATAGTAGAATAACTGTAAATCTACTCCAGATAATCATTCATTCTCCAATCCTGAGGATTCTGGGATGGTGATGATCACTCCACCTCTAATTGAAAGGATGCTTAGATCCCATGGGGCAGATGGATGGGACTATTTTGCTTGCAGTTGCAGACATTCTCTGTTCCTTGAGATGGTCATTGTCCATCATCATCTCCTTGTTAGTTGTCCCTGGTGAGTCCAATGATTTGGAGAGTAGGGGTTGCAAATCTGTTGAGATTCAGGGCCCAACTGGTACATGGAAAGCCCAAATATTTAATCCTTTGGACATAAACTTCTCAACTCTATAGGTTCAAATAGAAGTGGCAGAAGAGTCATATGTAGGGAAACCGCAACTGTGTCTAACTCTATTCACACTGGAAAGCATAAATTCTCAAGTAGGGCCCATTGGCAGGGCACCAAACTCCTGAGCTGTCTGTCCTGCCTATCTGAAAACTCAGAGACTCAGTCTGGATGTCTTCATAGGCCTCAGGAGGCCCCTATTTGAGGCAATATTTACTTTGGCTGTCAATGAGAGCTTGCTGATGTGTGCATAAGTGCAACATCTGGAATGACCTCCCAACTCAATTTGAAGTCTCCTAGCCATATAAGCTCATTTGTTTTTACCCTTTCCCCCTTTTTGTCAAACTCATTTTCAGTTGCCTTGTTAGTTGGTGCTTGGTAGTAATCCATCGGTGCCAGAGAAACTCATTCCTCCATTTTTTCTTAAAAGAATATTTGTATATCAAAATTAATTTTTATTTTTGTGAAATAAAATTTACTGATAATTTTCATGCTTTGTACTTTCTTTGTCATGTCTAGGAAAAGATTTGCTTTTCCAAAGTCACAAATATGGTTTTCAATTGATGTAGGTGTTTATCCCTCCACCAATGCCTCACAGCCTATGCTGTTGCAACTATTTATATAAGCTCTGACATTATTTTCAATTTCTGCAATAATATCTGAAAATAAAATCTATTTTTTATTTTATCTTGGAAATTATGCACACAGAAACTCTCCTTTCTCAAACTTCATTGTGTGTCCCAGTCACAATGAACCCTGGTCTCAGATTTATGCTGATCCATCCTTCATTACTCATGGAAACCAAAAGCAGGTCTGAACATTTGTGAAAATCAGGCACTCTGTGGATATTGGGCAAGGGGTTGTAATTTCCTTACTGGTGTGAATTTCATTATCATTCAACCCTGCCTCGTTTGGACTGTCCATTTGATACACAATATAAGATTTAAATGGACATTGACCATTTTCAACATTATATGGAGGACAGCAGAGCCCTTCTTTAGATTGTTTTGAGCTGGTTTTATCTCCTCCCACTAAGGTAGATGCACTGAGCAGTGTTCTGTTTACAGAAGCCCCAGGGCTGGTGCTTAGATCCCAGAACCCAGAATCCTTGAAACTTATCCAATTCCATACAGGTGCAAGAAGATACAAGATAATCCAGAGCAGTAGAAAATCTAAGATTAAGAATGAGGAGAAAAGGGGAAAACACATGTTCCCTGTGGTAATATCTGCTTGAAACAAATCTGTTTAATAAATGAGGAGAGCTTTCAAGTTCAAAAGATAGGACATTCAACATTTTTGCCTGTCGGACTTCTCTTCATTCTCTCCTAAATCCCATAACAATATTGTGTTCAATAATACCCCTCAGCTCTCTTCTGCCTTAGAAAAGGAAATACACTGGTGATAGTCCTAGAAGTATCAAGACACAGATTAGTGACCAGAGGGAAACTCATGGTTTCTTACCCCTTCCTCAGTGGTACTTTATACTCTGCTAACATCCTATGGAAGTTTACTCTAAAAATCTCACTCATGAGTTTCCGAATCAGGAAGGAAGCCATATGTTTGAAGATAGAGAGTGTGTGGGAATTGAGAGAAAGCCCAATTCACTGACAGAAAGCCTCTCAGCTACATACCCCATCCCTGCTACTGGGAAGATCCTGTGCTCAGTGATCTTGAGCATGCTCCTGAGCTTCCTAAGTGTCAGACTTAGTCTGGTGTCACACTGCCTTGTCTCCCACCCTTATATATATTGAGTCCTCAAATCTCAGGTGTTTCTGTTACAGGTCATGAGGTACATGAGATAGTCTGGGGAAGATGCAATCAGTTTTTTACTTCCCCATTGAGTACTGTATTAGTCAGCCAAAGGGGTGGTAATGTGAAATACCAAAAATGGGTTGGTCTTTATAAAGGGTATTTATTTGGAGTAGAAGTCCACAGTTACCAGGCCAGAAAATGTAAGTTTCTTCTCTTACCAAAGTCCATTGCCATGTGTTGGAGCAAGACAGCTGCCAACATTTGCCAGGGTTCAGGCTTCTTGGGTTCCTCTCTTCCCAGGTCGTTTCACTCTGGGCTTAGATCCTCTGGTTCCTCCACAAGGTCAGCTGTAGACTATCAGGCCAATGGCTCACTTCTCTTCTCCTGGGGCCTTCTTTCCAACATCAAAACTGCTTCTCAAAAATGGCTTCAACTCTGTTCTTTGCCTTGCCTTTTATATTCGTTTCCCCACCCACCAAGGGGTAGGGCTCAATGTTCTACTGACGAGGCCAGTTAATGCCCTAATCATAACCTAATCATGCCCAGATTAACAGATTAGTTTACAAGCATGATAAAATTATATTTTTGGAATTCATAATTACATCAAATTGGCCAATGGTTAAAAGTACATAGGATTAATATTGAAGCACCTCACAACTGTAGTTGGTTGTGTGATTTCAGAATTCTCCCAGGAGATAGGACCTGAGGGCTTGGCCTGGATCTCATCTCTCTGGATTTACTCAGTCTGCACACCTGCACAGAAAGAGATACTGTACCTTGGGAACTAACCCTTCTCCTTCTTTCTTTGTATGTATACACAACATGGTCAGGATACTATAGAACAATACCAACCAGAAATTGCTAAATATTCTTTATAACATCAATGAGGGGTGGGGATTGGAGTCCATGGTAAAAAAAATAATTCATTCTAATGTTGTCATAGCTGAGAATCACTACTTCCACAAACTATACAAATAATAAAAGGAAAAATGAAAGAGTCCAACTTGGTGCAGTGAGGGGAAGGAATGGATACATTTAAACATGAAAATTCCCTTATCTCACATGTAAGTATTGTTGTAAGAGACAAGACAATCATGTAGATGGTGAGGCTGAGGTATATAAAACTTCTGAATCAGGCACAAGTGTCCCACAAGTAATTGAACCACAATTGGGAGAACAATTCGGGCCATAAAGCCTGTTTTCAAGGAAGTTCCAGTGTGGTGGCATTGGATCTGTTGGAATAGATGACCTAACTCTGGAGAGAGGAGAGATGTCCAAGACTAGTCTCTAAGGAGGTGATGCATGGAGTGAAAAAATGAGATTGAGAGTTTTTGAAACACCAGCATGCAGGCCAGTTATATGATATCATCAAAACAGTCATGTCTCTTGAAGCCAAAGCAGAAGATGCTGTGATTGTGTGGGCAATGACAGAGGCCAGGCAGTTATTGTGATAGGGTCTAGTGGGGAAGGGAGCACAGTGGTGCAGAGTGTGGACAGAAAGAAAGGAGCATGGGCTTGGGTATCACAGTGCTAATTCTGTAAGAGACAAGTTAAGAAGCAGATTCTTAGAGCACCATGACTTTCCTCTTATCAATGTATCAAATATGGTTTATGTCATAGTGAGAAAGATGATGTGGGGTGCTCTTATGAGAAGAAACAGACCCCACCAGTAACCCCTCCTCACTCTCACCCTGCTACTGTCTGTCCTCACTTCCCTGTAGCTTGCATTTTATCAATCTTGTCTTGCAGTGGGAGCCAGGACCAATGCACAGAATATTCAGGAATTCTTCAAGGTACACATAGTTAAATCAAGCATGAGTCCAGAAACTCCCTAAACATTGTTTATCAATTGTTCTTTAAGAAATGCATGAAACTTTAGAGGAATCAAATAAAATTGAAAGTTTTATTTTTGAAAGAAAAATTGTCTCATCCTTGTTAAAATAACTTCCCAAGTTCGAGCATCAAAAAAGTAGACTAAGAAATGCAGATATTGGCATAAATGGGGATTGGTCACACAATTAAATTTCCCTAAATACACATTATATAAATTTCTCTTCTTCCTCTGGGGGATACAAGGGTTAGAGTGGTGGGAGTGCTGAATTGTTCACTCATTCTTTCTGTCCATGGAGGGAAACCAGTGAAAATGAGAACTTGATTTCCTACTCCATATTGAGCTTTTCCTGAGGAGAAAGCATCTCTAGGTAAAAATATAGTCCAACATTAAGTAATTTAGCAAGTGAGAGAAGGTGGATAATTACAGTTGATTTCAGACCACATGTTTTTTAATATATGTAGCAAAACAGAATCAAGTAAAGCCATGCATTCTTGTAAAAAAAACCAAACCCGTATAGAGTGTGCTGTCCCTGATAATATGTCTCTCATAATTGCACCTGAATGGACATAATGGGATAAAGGCCCAAGTGCTCTTCTGCCAAACATCTTCTTTGTGCCCCAAACAGGTGAATGATAGCTACTCCCCATCAAGGATGGAACTTGGGAATTTACCAAAGTGGGGCCCTTCCTGGGAGAAAAAGACTCCTTTAATGGGCAACTTTGACATGAGGAAAATCTGATGTCCTTGCTGAACTAAGAAAAAATGGTTAGGAGAGAAATGGACAGGCAGACCACTGCTGAGTCTGATGTGCACACTTTTGTGTGAGGAGGGAAATAAGATATGGACTACATTAGGATTAATAGGATACTGCACCTTACATAGCATCACTTCAGCTCTAAACTAAAAATGCCCTAAATAGGGAAACCCAATGAAGTTACTTATCTGTTTTAGATTTTACAAGACCTGCTAACATTCCCTGAGACTACTCAGGAAAGAAGATCCTACTAACCACTGGCAGAGCCACTTCTGTCCCCATAATGAACACTTTGCTTTCTGTGCATATGAGAATGAAAATTTCCAATTCAGAGAATTCAATGAAACTTTTAGAATTCAGAGAATTCTATAGAGGACATAGAATATTAATCTAGAGAAGTTCCCATGAGAAACTGTAAGAAGTAGAGGAATTCCCAGTCCCTGGCAAGAAACCAGCTGTAACCTCCCCCTGCCCCTGCCCCTGGGGCTGAGTCTTGTGCTTTGTGGGTCTTGAGTATCCCCAGGAGGCTAGACCCCTCCATGCATGGGAAGGCTATTGCCTGGGATTACACTGACTTCCCTTCACTGTGTCTGTGGCCCAGTAATACATGGCTGTGTCCTCAGGCCTCAGGTTTGACATTTTCAGATAGATCTGATTACAGGTGTTGTCCCTGGAGGTGGTGAATCTGCCCTTCACAGAGTGTGCATAGTATTTGGTAGCACCAATACCACTGCTAATGTGTGAGAGCTACTCCAGTCCCTTCCCTGGGACCTGACAGACCCAGCTTATCCAGGAATTACTGAAGATGAATCTAGAGGCTGTACATGAGAGTTGCAAAGACCCCCCAGGCTGGGCCAATTCTCCCCCAGCCTCCACCAGCTGCACCACACACTGGACACCTATAATCAAAGAAAACAAAATTTGATTCTCAGAGACACTGACACCCACAGACCCCCCACATAAACACTAAGTCAATCACACACACGGCAGCTTTTCTAGTTTCTCCATAATACCACCACGGAAAATTGACAAAAGAAAAGCCCAGCTAAGCACATGCTTCATGGTACTTCTTCTTCCTTTGTTCTGTGCACAGAAAGGGGGAGCTCAAACAATCAGGGCAGGGGCTCCTCTCTCAGAGCCACAGGGGCTGGGACTAAGCTTGTTTTTAGGACCAGAGGGAGGGGTCCCATTTGCATGTCAGGCTCCCCATAGGACACATCAGCCTCCTCCCTGCATCTGAGGCTCTTTCCTTGTCCTGCTGTCTCTGCATCCAGAGTTTGCTATGAAATCAGCCATTGAGAATTCCTCTGATGTTGAGTTCATGGAAAAGCATTTTAGTACTAGAAACATTGCAGTGCTTTCTCTCCCACCTTCTTGTAAAGAACTGTACATGTTGGGTGTATTCTCTAATGGGAGGTCATGCTGACCAGCATACTATTGAGACCAGAGTCCTGGCAAAAGACCTTGATGACTTATGGTCCTGTGGTTCCAGGTCTAGGTACCATGGGAGATTAAGTGACATTATCCAGACTTGTGTATTGGTGTCACCCCATTGTACTGATGGAAGATGGTGTTTTCTCCTTTTCCCATCTCCTGGATGCAGGAAGCAGGAAATTGAGGATCTGGATATCTGGGTCAAAGCCCAGAATATCTTGACTGTGACATTACCTTCTGTATTTGCCCCACAGAGAAAGCGGTTGGTGGCAGGATGGACACTCTGCTGTGTCTACAAGGCAATCTCCCTCTGGATTCCCAGGGTAAGTCAAGATTCTGGAGAATCACAGCCCAATTCACATGCCACATAACATGCAAGTGAGGAGGGCCCTTGGAGCACACACAAGACCAGATTTGGTTTGTTTTGTGCTAGTTTTTACAGATTTGGTTTGTTTTGTGCTAGTTTTACAAAGGGATAAATTACCTGCAGAAGAAAATGGTTTTCTACACTTGTACATTTCCATAAATTTGGACAGAAATTGTCAA
>JAQZBX010068105.1:0-15821 GCA_029593785.1 Cabassous unicinctus
GCATGGACTTAGTCTGTGGCAGTGAGTAGGCCAGGAGACCAGATGCCAGCCATGGCAGTGGTGGCTTGGGAGTGCAGACTTAGTCTCTGCCAGTGAGTTGGCCAGTAGACCAGATGTCTGCCATGGTGTTGGTGGTGGTGTGGGGAGTGCAGATTTAATTTCTGGTGGTGAGTCGTCTGGAAGACCAGATGTCTGACATCGTGGTAGTGGTTGTTCACTTTGGGGATTGTAGACTTAGTGTCTGGCAGTGAGTCAGCTGGTAAACCAGATGTCCACCATGGTGGTGGTGTGGTGGATGAGTGCAGACTTAGTCTCTGGAGGTGAGTCAGCCAGTAGACCAGATGTCCACCATGGTGGTTGTTGTGGGGGTAGTGTGAACTTAGTTTCTGGTGGTGAGTTGGCTGGTAGACAGGATATCCACTATTGTGGTGGTGGTGATGTAGGGGGTAGACAGGACTTAGTCTCATGGTGTGACAGCCAGTAGACCAGATATCTACCATGGTGGCTGTGGTGGGGGGTAGCACAGACTTAGTCTCTGGTGGTAAGTTGGTTGGGAGACCAGGTGACTGCTGTCATGATGGTGGTCATGGTTGGGGGAAAATGTGGACTTCATCTCCAGCAGTGAGTCAGCTGGATGACCAGATGTCTGCTGTTGTGGTGGTGGTGTGGTTAAGGGAGTGTGGACTTAATCTCTGGCAGTGATTCAGCCATTATACCAGGTGTCCACCATGGCGGTGTTAGTGGGGGGAGTGCTGACTTAGTCTCTTGTGGTGAGTCAGCCCATAGAACAATTGTCTACCACGGTGTTGGTGGTGGTGGTGGGGAGCATGGACTTAGTGTTTGGTTTTGAGTCAGCTGGGAGGCCAGATGTCTGCCGTGGTGGTGGTGGTGGTGGGAGAGTGCAGACTTAATTTCTTGTGGTGAGTTGACTGGTAGATCACATGTCTGTGGTGGTGGTGGTGGTGGTGTAGTGGGAGCACAGAATTAGTCTCCAGCAGTGAGTTGGCTGATAGACCAGATTCCCACTGTGGTGTTCTGTGGTGGGTGGGGAGTGCACAGACTTAGTCTCTGATGGGTCAGTCAGACAGTAGACAAGAAGTCCACCATAGTGGTGGTGTTGGTGGATGTGTAGTGCAGACTTAGTCTCTGTTGGTGAATCAGCCAGTAGACCAGATGACCACCACCATGGTTTGGGGAGGGAGCTAGGTATTAGTCTCTGGTGCTGAGTTAGCTGATAGACCAAATATCTGCTGTGGTTGTGGTGGTGGTCACGCTGGGGTGAAGTGTGGACTTATTCTCTGGCCATGTGTCAGCTGGTACAACAGATGTTCACTTTGGTGGTGGTGGTGGGTGGAGTGTGGATTTAATCTCTGGGAGTAAGTCAACTGATAGGTCAGATGTCCACTGTGGTGGTGGTGGTAGGGGAGCATGGACTTAGTGCCAAGCTGTGAGTCAGCAAGTAGACCAGATGTTTGCCATGGTGGTGGTGGTGCTGGTGGAGTGAAGTGCAGACATAGTCTCTGGTGGTGAGTCAGCCAGTAGACCAGATGTATGCCGTGGTCATGGGGGTGGCAGCAGGAGTACAGAGTCTCTGGTGGTGGGTCAGTCAGTAGACAAGTTGTCCACCATGATGATGGTGGTGGTGAGGGTGTAGTGAAGGCTTAATATCTTGCAATAAGTTGGCCAGTAGATGAGATATCCACCGTGATGGTTATGGTGGGGCAGTTAGTGCAGACTTAGTCTCTGGCAGTGAGTCAGTTTGTAGACCAGTTGTACACCATGGTGGTTTTGGTGGGGGGAGCATGGACTTATTTTCTGGCAGTGAGTTGACCAGTAGGCCAGAAGGCCACAATGGTGGTGGTGTAGGTGGGAGTGTAGTGTGGACTTAGTCTCTGATGGTGAGTCGGCCGGCAGACAAGATGTACGCTGTGGTGGTAGTGGTGGGATTGGGAGCACAGACTTATTTTATGACAGTGAGTCAGCTAGTAGACCAGAATGCTGTGTTGTGGTGGTGGGGAGCATGACTTAGTCTCTGGCAGCAATTCAGCCAGGAAGACAAGATTTGTACTGTGGTGGGGGGATGGAAGGAGGAGGTTGGTCTTAGTCTCTGCCTGTGAGTGAGCCAGTATGCCAGATGTCTGTTGTTCTGGTGGTGCTGGTGGGAAGGAATGTGGACATAGTTTCTGGCAGAGAGTCAGCTGGGAGACCCAATGTCTGACATGGTGTTGGTTGTGGTGCGGTTGGGAGAGTGCAGACTTAGTCTCTGGCAGTGAGACAGCTGGTAGACTAGATGTTGGCCATGGTGGTGGTTGTTTGAGGTGGAGGTCGGCAAACTTAGTCTCTGGCTATGAGCCACCCAGTAGGCCAGATGTCAGCCATGGTGTTCATTGTGGTGAGGAAAAGTGTGGATTTAGTCTCTGATGGTAAGTCCGCTGGGAGTCCAGATATCCACTGTGGTGGTTGTGGTGGTGGTAGTAGGGTGGAAGCATGGACTAAATCTCTGGCAGTGAGTTTGCCAGTAGACCACATGTCCACCATGCTGGTGGTGGAGTGGAAGGGGAGCACAGACATAGTCAAGATGTCTGCCATGGGGGTTGTTGTGGGTGGTGTAGAATGGATTTAGTCTCTGGAAGTGAGTCAGCTGGTAGACCAGATGTCAGCCATGGTGGTAGTGGTGAGTGGAGTAGCACAGATTTAGTCTCTGTTGGTGAGTCAGGCAGTAGACCAGATGTATGCCGTGGTCATGGTTGTGGCAGTGGGAATACAGACTTAGCCTCTGGTGTTGAGAAGGTTGGTAGACCAAATGTCCACTGTGATGGTTGTGGTGGGGGGAGCGTGGACTTAGTCTTTGGTGGTGAGTCGGCCGACAGGATATCCACCATTGTGATAGTGGTGGGGGTGTAGCAAGGACTTAGTCTCTTGTGGTGTGATGGCAAGTAGGGCAGATGTCTGCCATGGTGGTTGTGGTAGGGGGTGCATGGACTTACTCTTTGGTAGTGAGTTGGTTGATACACAGCATATCTGCCATTGTTCAAGTGGTGGTGGTGGGGTTTTGAGCACAGACTTAGTTGCTGGTGGTGAGTCGGCTGGTAGACTTGATATCCTCCATGGTGGTGGAGGAGGAGTGGAGCATGGTCTTAGTCTCTGGTGGTGAGTGGGCTGATAGACCAGATGTATACTGTGGTTGTGGTGGTGAGGGTGTGCACGGACATAGCCTCTGGCCATGAGTAGGCCAGTAGACCTGCTGTCTGCCACGGTGCACATGGTGGTGGTTGGGAGTCTAGACTTAGTCTCTGGCAGTGAGTTGGCCAGGAGACCAGATGTCTACCGTGCTGGTGGGATGGAGTGTGGACTTAGTTCTGGCAGTGAGTAGGATGGGAGACCAGATGTCTGACATGGTGGTGGTGTTGGTGCCGTTGGGCTAGCATGGACTTAATCTCTAGTGGTGAGTCAGCAATAGACCACATGCCCACATTTGCAGTGGTGGGGTAGGGAGTGCAGACTTAGTCTTTGGCCTTGAGTGGGCTGGTAGACCAGATGTCCACCATGGTAGTCATGGTGGTGGGGATTGGGAGCACAGAATTAGTCTCTGGCTATGAGTTGGCCGGAAGACCAGATGCCTGCTGTCATGGCTGTGGTGGTCATTGAGGGAGAATATGGACTTAGTCTCTGGTGGTGAATCGGCTGGATGACCAGATGTCCAACCATGATGGTGGTTGTAGTGTGGTTGGGGGAGCACTGACTTAGTCTCTGGTGGCGAGTTGGCTGGGAAACCAGATGGCCACCATAGTGGTTGTGGTGGTGGTGGTGGGGTGGAAGTGTGGACTACTCTCTGGCAGTGAGTTTGTTGGTAGACTACATGTCAGCATTGCTAGTGGTGGTGGTGGTGGAAGAGGAGCATAGACTTAAGTTCTGGCAGTGAGTTGCCCGGTAGAAAAGTTGTCTGCCATGTGGTGGTGGTGGGTGGATTTTGTGGATTATGGACTTTGTCTCTGGTGGTGAGTCAGCCAGCAGACCAGATGTATGCCATAGTCATGGTTGTGGCAGCAGGAGCATAGACATAGTCTGTGGTGGTCAGTCAGCAGGTAGACTTGATGTCCACCATTGTTGTTGTGGTGGTGGTGGGATTTTGAGCATGGACATAATCACTGATGGTGAGTCAGCCGGTAGACCAGATGTCTGTTGTGGTGATGGTGGTGAATGGAGCACAAAGTTAGTCTCTGGTGGTGAGTTGCTCAGTAGATCAGATGTCCGTCGTGGTGTTGGTGGTGGAATGCAGACTTAGTCTCAGATGGTGAGTCAGCCGGTAGACAAGGTGTACACCACGGTGGTGGTGGTGGTTGCGTTGGGAGCGTGGACTTAGTACCTCATGGTGAATCGGCCTGTAGACAAGAATTCCACCATGTTGGTTGTGGTGTGGGGGCTGCATGGACTTAGTCTCTGGTGGTGAGTCAACCAGTAGACAAGGTGTCTGCCATGGTGGTGGTGGTGGATGGGGAGCATGGTCTTAGACTCTGCCAGTGAGTCAGCCAGTAGACAAGATGTCCACTGTGGTGGTGTTGGTGAGTGTTAGAGCACAGATTTAGTCACCTGCAATGAGTTGGCCTGTAGACCAGATGTCTGCTGTGGTGTTTGTTGGTGGGGAGCGTGAATTTTGTCTCTGGTGGTGAGTTGGATAGCAGACCAGATGTCTGCCGTGGTGCTGGTGGTAGTGGGAGAGAGCGCAGGATTAGTCTCTGGTGATGAGTCATCTAGTAGACCAGATATCCATTGTTGTGGTGGGTGGGGAATTGTGGACTTAGTCTCTGGTGGTAAGTCTGCCAGGAGACCAGATGTCTGCCATGGTGGGGTTGTGTTGGTTTTGGTGTGGGAGTGCAGACATAATCTCTAGTGGTGAGTCAGCCAGTAGATCACATATCCGCCATGCTGGTGTTGGTGGTATTGGGGGAGGGTAGACTCAGGCTCTCATGGTGTGTCAGACTGTACACCAGAAGTCTGCCATGGTGGTGGTTGTAGGAGGGGAGAAGAGACAGTCTCTGGCAGTGAATCTGATGGTAGACAAGATGTCCACTATTGTGGTGTAAGTGGTGGTGGTGAGCACAGATTTAGTGTCTGGTGGTGAGTCAGCCAGTAGACCAGATGTCTGCTTTGGTGGTGGTGGTGGGAAGAGAGTGAGGACTTATACTCTGGTGGTGAGTCAGACTGTACACCAAATGTCCACTGTGGTGGTGGTGGTGGCAGGGGTGTGAAGACATATTCTCTGGTGGTGAGTCAGAATGTACACCAGATGTCTGCCATCATGGTGGTTGTAGAGAAGGAACATGGACTTAGTCTCTGGAGGTTAATTCACCAGTAGACCAGATGTCCACCATAGTGGTGTAGGTGGTGGTGGTGGGGAGCACAGATTTAGTCTCTAGTGGTGAGCCGACTGGTAGACCAGATGTCTGCCCTGGTGGTGGTGGTGGGAGAGGAAGCATGGATATATTCTCTGGCACTGAGACAGCTGGTAGAGGAGATGTCTGCCATGGTGGTTGTTTTGTGTGCAGTGAGCGAGGACTTAGTCTCTGTTGGCAAGGTAGCCAGTAGACAGGGTGTCCACTATTGTGCTGGTGGTGGTGGGGGTAGTGAGCACTTAGTCTCTGGCTGCGTGATGGCCAGTAGACCAGATGTCCAATGTGGTGGTTGTAGGGGAGAATGAATTTAATCTCTGCTGCTGAGTCAGCAGGAAGACCAAATGTCTGCCATTTTTGTGGTGGTGGTTGTGGGGTTTTGACCATGGACTTAGTCACTGGTGGTTAGTTGGCCAATAGACCAGATATCCACCATGGTGTTGGTGGTGGGTGGATTTAGTCTCTGGCAGTGACTTGGCTGGTAGATGAGAAGTCCGCCATGGTGGTGGTAGTGGGGGGACTGCGGACTTACTTTCTGGTAGTGAGTCAGCTGGTAGACCAGAAGTCTGCATGTTGGTGGTGGTAGGGTGGTAGTGTGGAATTAATCTCTGGCAGTGAGTGGGTCTGTTGACCAGATGACCTTGGTTATGGTCATGGTGAGTGGGAGCATGGACTTTGTCTCACATGGGTAGTCTGCCAGTAGACCTGATGTCTGCTGTGGTAGTGGTTTCTGGGGTTTGTGCAGACTTGGTCTGTGTAGGTGAGTCAGCCAGTAGACTAGATGCTTGCCCTTATGGTGATGGGGTGGGGGTGGGGGCTGCAGACTTAGTCTCTGGTAGTGAGTTGGCCTGTAGTCCATAAGTCTGCCATGCTGGTGGTGGCAGTGGGTGTAGCACTGACAGTCTCTGGTGGTGAGTCAGCTTGTTGACTAGATGTACACTGATATGGTAGGGGTGATGGGGGAACATGCACTTAGTCTCTAGTGGTGTGTCAGCCAGTATACCAGATGCCTGACATGGTTTTGGTAGTGGGGGAATCACTTAAAGTCTCTGGCAGTGAGTCAACCAGTATACCAGATGTCCACTGTGGTGGTGGCACTGGGGGGAGCATGGACTTAGTCTCTGGCAGTGAGACTGAATGTTGAAAAGATGTCCACCAAGGTGTGGGGGGAGAGCACAAACTTTTTCTCTGTAGGTGAGTCAGCCATAGATCAGATACCTGTCATTATGGTCATGGTGGTGGTGGTGGGTGAACATGGGCATATCTGTGGCAGTGTTTCAGCCAGGAGACCAGCTGTCTGCAGTGCAGGTGGTGGTTGTGGTGGTGTGGGAGCACAGACATAGTCTGGTGGTGAGTTGGCCAGTTAAACATATGTCCGCAGTGCTGGTGGTGGTGGGGATATAAGATGGATTTAGTCTCTGTAGTAGTCAGGTAGACCAGATGTTTCCCATTGTTGTGGTGGTGGCAGTGGGAGGATGAAATTAGTCTGGTGGTGTTGACCGGTAGACAAGATGTCTGCCATGTTGGTGATCATGAAGTGGGGCAGCACAGACTTAATCTCTGGCAGAAAGTCAGCTGGTAAACCAGATGTCCACCATGTTGGTGGTGGGGGGAGTGCTGTAGTGGCGGTGGTGGTGGGGAGCATGTATTTAGTCTCTAACAGTGAGTCAGTCAGGTGAACAGATGTCTGTCATGCTTGTGTTGGTGGTGGTGGTGGGTTGAGTGCATAATTGTTCTCTGGTATTGAGTCAGCCAGTATAACAAATGTCCACCATAGTGATGGAGGTGGGGTGATCATGGGCTGAGTCTCTGGCAGTCAGATGGCCAATAGACCAGATGTCCACCATGGTGGTGGTTGTCGGGAGGTAGGAGGGCAGACTTAGTCTCTGGCTGTGAATCAGCCAGTAGACCAGAAGTCTGCCATGGTGTTTGCGGTGGGGGCGAGGGTGCAGACTTAATCTCTTGTAGCGAGTCAGCTGGGAGACCAGATGTTCACTGTGGTGGTTGTTGTGGTGGTGGAGACCACAGACTTAGTCTTGGATGGTGAGTCGGCTGGTAGAACACATGTCCACCATGCTGGTGGTGGTGGTGGTGGGAGTGTGGACATAGTCTCAGGCAGTGAGTTGGCTGGGATACAAAAAGTCTGCTGTAGTGGTGGTGGTTGTGGGGGGAATGTGTACCAAGTCTCTGGTGTTGAGTGGGCCAGTAAACCAGATATATGCCATTGTGGTGGTGAGGGGGGCTAACATGTGCTTAATATCTGGTGTTGAGTCAGCCAGTAGACCAGATGTATGCCATGGTGGTGGTGGGGGACAGCAAATACGAAGTCTCCTGCAGTGAAATGGCCAGTATACCAGATATCCACAGTGGTGGTGGTGGTGGAGGGGTGCGCAGACATATTCTCTGGTAGTGTAATGGCCAGTAGACAAGATGTCCACCATGGTGGTGTCGGGGGAATATATTTAGTGTCTGGTGCTGAGTCAGCAGGAAGACCAGATGCCCGCCACTGTTGTGGTGGTGGTTGTGGGGATTTGAGCATGTACTTAGTCACTGGCAGTTGGTCGGCCAATAGACCAGATGTCTGCCATGGTGGTCATGGTTGTGGTGATGTGGGAGCATGGACATAGACTCTGGCAGTGAGTTGACCAGTACACTAGATGTCCACAATGGTGGTGGCATTGGTGGTGGCGGAAGCACGGACTCAATCCCTTTCGGTGAATTGGCCAGTAGACCAGATGTCTTCTGTGGTTGTGGGCGTGGTGGTGGGTGGGAGTATGGACTTAATCTTTGGTGGTTAGTCTGCCTGTAGACCAGATGTCTGCCATGGTGATGGTGGTGGCAGTGGGAGTGTGGAATTAGTCTCTGGTGGTTAGTTGGCTGGTAGTCCAGATATTTATCATGATGGTGGTGGTGGAAGAAGGTGGACTTAGTCTCTGGCTGTGAGTCACATGGGAGACCAGATGTCTACTGTGGTGTTGGGGATGGGGAAGAACATGGACTTAATCTCTGGCAGTGAGTCGGCCAGGAGACTACATATCTGCCATGCTGGTGGTGGTGTTATGGGGTCAGAGTGTGGATTTATTCTCTGTAGGTGAGTCAGCTGACAAACCAGATGTCCACTGTGATGGTGGCAGTGGTGATGGTGGGGGAAGCATGGACTTAGACTCTTGCAGTGAATAGGTTGGTAGACCAGATGCCTTCCATGGTGGTGGTGGTGGGAGGGGGACTGTGGACTTAGTCTCTGGCAGTGAGTCAACTGGTAGTCCAGATATCCGCCATGGTGGTGTTGGTGGTTGGGGTGAACACAGACATTCTCTGTCGGTAGGTAGGCCAGAAGTCTGCCATGTTGGTGGTGGCTGGGGGGTGCATGGACTTAGTCTCTGGTGGTAGTCAGCCCATAGAAATGATGTCTACCTTGGTGGTTGTGGGGGCAGTGCATGGAATTAGTCTCTGACAGTCAGTCAGCTAGTCGAACAGATGGCCACCTTGGCAATGGTGGAGGTGCATGAAGAGGGTGGACTGAATCTCTGGCTGTCAGTTGGCTAGTAGACCAGATGTCAGCCCTGCAGTTGGTGGTGGGGGGAGCATGGATTTTGTCTCTGGCAGTGAGTTGGCTGGTAGGCCAGATGTCCACTGTGGACTGTGGTGATGGGTGTAGCATGGAATAAGTCTCTGGCAGTGAGTCAGCTGGTAGACCAGATGTCCACAGTGGTGGTGGTGGGGGTTGGCATGGACATAGTCTCTGGTGGTGAGTTTAACAGCAGATCTGATGTCTGCCATTGTGGAGGTGGGGGGGAAGCATGGACTTAATATCTGGCAGTGAGCCATATGGTAGACCAGATGACCACCATTATGCTGGTGGTGGTGGTGATGAGGGAGGGTGGACTTAGTCTCTAATGGTGTGTTAGCCAGTACACCAGATGTCCGCTGTGTTGGTGGTGGTGGTTGTGTGAGAGTGTGGACATAGTCTCTGGGGGTGAGTCGGCAGGTATACCAGATGTCCGCAATGGTGGTGGTGGGTGGGGGTCATGGTTTTAGTCTCTGGAATGAAGTCGGCTGTGAGACCAAAAGTCCACCATGATGGTGGTGGTGGTTGGTGGGGAGCCTGGACTCAGTCCCTGGTGGTGAATTGGCCAGGAGACCTGAAGTATGTGATGCTGGTGGGGGGGTGTAGAGCATACATAGTCCGGTGGTAAGTCAGGAGGAAGACCAGATGTATGCTGTTCTTGTGATGGTGGTGGGGGAAGCACAGACTTAGTCTCTCATGGTGAGTCATCCAGGAGACCAGATGTCTGCTGTGATTGTGGTGGTGGTGGAGGTTGGGGAGCACATAATTAGTCTCTGGCAGTGAGTTGGCCAGTATACCAGATGTCCACCATGGTGATGATTGTGGTGTGGTGGAGCAAGTAGTTAGTCTCTGTTGGTGAGTCAACTGGTAGTTCAAATGTCTGCCATGGTGGTTGTTATGGGGGTGGCACTGACTTAGTCTCTGGTGTTGTGTCAGCTCATTGACCAGATGTCTACTGCAGTGGTGGTGTTTGGATCATAGACTTCATCTCTGGCAGTGAGTTGCCTGGTAGACCAGATGCCCACTGGGGTGGTGGCAGGGAGTGTGGAATTAGTCTCTGACAGTGAGTCAGTCGATAGGCCAGATGTCTGATGTGGTGGTGGTGGTGGGGAGCCATGGAGTACAGACTTAGACTCTGGCAGTGAGTCAGCTGGTAGCCCTGTAGTCCACCATGTGCAGGTGGTGGAAGGGGCATGGCAGAATTAATCCCTGGTGGTGAGTTGACCTGTAGACCAGATGTCCACTGTGGTTGTGGTGTTGTTGGTGGGGGGAGCACTGACTTAGTCTCTGGCAGTGGGTCTGCCAGTACCAGATGTCTGCTATGGTCATGGTGGTGGTGGGGTGGGGAGAACAGACATAGTCTCTAGCAGTGCTGGTAGATCAGATGTCTGCCATGGTGGTGATGGTAGTGGTGGGGGGAGCATGGACTTAGATTCTGGCAGTGAATAGGTCAATAAACCAGATGTCTACCTTGATGCTAGTGGTGTTGGTGGGGGCAAGTGTGGACTTAGTCTCTGTCAGTGAGTCAGCCAGTAGACCAGAAGACCATTATGGTGGTGGTGGTGGTTTTGTAGGGAGTGCAGACATAGTCTCTGGTGGTGAGTTTGCCAGTAGACCAGATGTCCACTGTGGTGATGGTGGTGGTGGTGGTGGAATGGGAACATGGACATAGTATCTGGAGTGAGTTTGCTGGTAGACCACATGTCTGCCGTGCTGGTGGTGGTGTGGACATCGACTCTGGCAGTGAGTAGGCTGGTAGACAAGATTTCCATAATTGTGGTGGTGGTGGAGTGTGGGGGGTGGATTTAATCTCTGGTGGTCAGTCAGCTGGTAGACCAGATGCCTACTGTGGTGGAGGTGGTGGTGGGGGAAAGAAAGCTGACTAAGTCTCTGGCAGTGAGTCAACTAGTAGACCAGATATCTGCCATAGTGTTGGTGGTGGAATTGAGAGCATGAACTTTGTCCCTGGCAGTGTCAGCTGGTAGACTAGATGTCCGTCATGTTGTTGGGGGTTTGCAGCACTGACTTACATTCTGGCATTGAGTAGGCCAGTAGACCAGATGTCCACCATGGTGGTTGTGGTGGCAGGGAGTGTGGATTTAGCCTCTGGTGGTGATTCAGCCAGTAGACAGGATGTCCGCCATGGTGGTGTTGGTGTTTGTGATTGGGAACAAGGATTTACTGTCTGTAGGTGAGTCAGCTGGTAGATAGGATGTCCACCATTGTGATGGGGGTGGGAGGGAGAGCATGAAATTAGTCTCTGGCTGTGATTCACAAGGTAGACCAGATGTCCACAGAGGTGTTGGTGGTGGTTGGGGAGAGAGCAGACAATATCTGCTGGTGAGTTAGCCGGGAGACCAGATGTCTGCTGTGGTAGTGGTGGTGGTGGTTGGGGGGAATGCAGACTTAGTCTCTGGCAGTGAGTCAGCATGTAAAGCAGATGCCCACCATGGTGGTTGTGGTGGGGAGCATAGACTGAGTCTCTGGTGATGAGTTGGCCGGGAGACCATATGTCTGACATGGTGGTGGTGGCGCTGGTGGGGGGGTGCATAGGCTTTGTCTCCGGCAGTGTGTCGGCCAGTAGATCAGATGTCCACAGTGGTGGTGGGGTTGGGGGGAGCACAAACATAGTTTCGGGCAGTGAGTCTGACAGCAGATCTGATGTCTGCCATAGGGGTGGTGGGGGGGTGGGAAGAGCAGATTTAGTCTCTGGCGATGAGTCGGCTGGTAGCCAAGCTGTCCACCATGGTGGTTGTGGTGGGGGAAGTGTGGACTTAGTCTCAGTGGAGTGATGGCCAGTAGACCAGATGTCTGCTGTGGTGGTGGTGGTGCAGGGGGAGCACAGACTTAATCTTTGGTTGAGAGTCAGCAGGTGGACCAAATGTCCACTGTTGTGGTGGTGGTGGTGGTGTTTTCAGCACAGACTTAGTCGCTGGCAGTGATTTGGTCATTAGACCATATATCTGCCATGGTGGTGGTGGGGGTGAGCATGGACTTAGTCTCTCATCGTAAGTTGGCCAGTAGACCAGATGTCTGCAGTATTGGTTGTGGTTGGGGGCAGAGCACGGAGTTAGTCTCTGGTGGTGAGTCACTCAGTAGACCAGATGTTTGTGGTGATGGTGGTGGTGGAGTGCAGACTTAGTCTCTGATGGTGAATCGGCTGGCTATAAGGTGCCCACTGCAGTGGTGGTGGTGATTGGGTTGGGAGCACGAACTTAGTATCTCTCAGTGAGTTGGCCTGTAGACCAGAAGTCCACTGTGGTGGTAGTGGTGGTTGGGAACAGTGCAGACTTATTCTCTGCTGCTGAGTTAGCCAGTAAACCAGAAGTCCCCTGTAGTGGTGGTGGTGGGGTGGAGCACGGTCTTATTCTCTGTCAATGAGTGGCTGGTAGACCAGATGTATGCAGTGGATATGGTGCTGGTTGTGGTGGGTTGTTTGCGGACTTAGTCTCTGGCCATGAGTCAGCCTTGGACCAGATATCTGCCATGGTGGGGGGGGTGTTGCATGGACTTAGTCTGTGGTGGTGAGTTTGCTGGGAGACCAGATGTCTGCCATGGTGGTGTTGATGGTGGTGGGGGAGAGAACAGACTTGGTCTGTGGTGGTGAGTTGGGATGGAGACCAGAAGTCTGACATGGTGTTGGTGGTGGAGCAGTTGGGGGAGCATGGTCTTAGTCTCTGGTAGTGAGTCAGCTGGTAGAGCAGATGTCCACTTTTGTGATGGTGGGGTGGGGGGTGCAATTTGTCTCTGGCCATGAGTCAGCCAATAGACCATATGTCCATTGTGGTGGTGGTGGTGGAGGGGGGAGGAGGGCAGTCTTAGTCACTTGTGGTGAATCAGCCAGTAGACCAGATGTCTGCCATGTTTGTGGTGGTGTTGGTGGGAAGCATGGATTTAGTGTCTGGTGGTGAGTCGGTCTGTAGACCAAATGTCCACTGTGGTGGTGGTTGTGGTGCAGGGAGAATGGAATTTGCCTCAGGTAGTGAGTCAGCCAGTAGACAAGATGCCTGCCATTATTGTGATGGTGTTGGTGGGGGGGAATGTGGACTTATTCTCTAGTGGTGAGTTTGCTGATAGACTTCATTAGTGTTATGCTGGTGGTGGTGGTGAAGGAGGCCAGACTTAGGCTTTGACAGTGATTCAGCCTGTAGACAATATGTCTGCTGTGATGGTGGTGAGGAGGAGGAGCACAGTCTCTGGCAGTTAGTCGGCCAGTAGACCAGATGACTGCCATGGTCTTGGTTGTGCTGGTGGGAGGGTGGAGTGCAGATTTTGTTACTTGTGGTGAGTTGAATGGTAGACCAGGTTTCCA
Organism: Cabassous unicinctus; assembly: GCA_029593785.1. NCBI lineage: Eukaryota > Metazoa > Chordata > Mammalia > Cingulata > Chlamyphoridae > Cabassous > Cabassous unicinctus. Next base: position 13,271 of record JAQZBX010068105.1, read on the forward strand.
CTCTTGTGGTGGTGGTGGTGGGGTGGGGAGTGTGGGCTTAGTCCCTGGTGGTGAATCAGCCAGCAGACCAGATGTCAGCTGTGGTGATGCAAGTGGTGGGGAAAGCAAGGACTTAGTCACTCAAAGTGAGTTGGCTGTTAGACCAGATGTCTGCGGTGGTGGTGGTGGCGCTGGTGTTGAGAGAGTGTGGACCTAGTCTCTGGCAGTGAGTCAGACAGTATACCAGATGTCCACTGTGTTAGTAGTTGTGGTGTTGGGGGAGGGTGGAATTAGTCTCTGGTGGTGAGTCAGCCAGTAGACCAGATATAAGCAATGATAGTGGCTTTGGGGGGAGCATGGACTTAGTTTCTCACAGGGAGTCTGCCATTAGACCAGATGTCCACCATGGTGTTGGTCATGGTGCGGTAGCATGGACTTAAACTTTAGGTGAGTCAGCCAGCAGAACAGATTTCCACCATTATGGTGATGGCAGTGGTGGTTGGGGGAACATGGACTTACTCTCTGGGAGTGTGTCAGCTGGCACACCAGATGTCCATTGCAGTAATGGTGGTGGTGGTATTGAGGAAGCATGGAATTAGTCTCTGGCAGTGTTTTGGCCAGTAAACCATATGTCAGCAGTGGTGGTGGAGGGGAGCACTGACTTATTCTCTGGTGGTGTGTTGGCAGGTTGACCAGATATCTGCCATGGTGGCGGTGGTGGTGGGAGCACAGTCTTAGTCTCTGGCAGGGTGTTGGATGAAAGACCAGATGTCTGCCATGGTTGTGGTGGTGGTCATGGAGGGGTGAGCAAAGAATTAGTCTCTGGTGGTGAGTTGGCTGGTACACCAGGTGTACACCTTGGTGATTGGGTGAGGGGGAGCACAGACTCAGTCTCTGATGGTGAGTCGGCCAGGATACCAGATGCCTGCCATGGTTATGTTGGTGGTGGTGGGGTAGGATTGCAGAATTAGTCTCTTGCAGTGAGTCAGCTGGTAGAACCCATGTATGCCATGCTGGTGGTGGTGCTGGTGTGGGGTTGAGCATGAATATAGTCTCTGGCAGTGAGTCTGCTGGTAAGCCAGATGTCCACTGTGGTGTTGGTTTGGGGGCAGTGCAGATTTAGTCTCTGGTGGTGAGTCAGTTGGTAGACCAGATGTCTGCCATGGAGGTGGTGTTGGCAGTGGGATCACAGACTTAGTCTCTGGTGGTGAGTCAGCCAATACACCAGATGTCTGCCATGGTGGTGATAGTTGGTGGGGTAGCATGGAATTAATCTCTGGTGGTGTCTAGGCTGGTTGAATTGTCTGCTGTGGGGTTGGTGGTGATGGAGGGAGTGCAGACTTAGCTTCTGGTGATGAATTGGACAATAGACCAGAGTCCTACAAGGAGGTGGTTGTGGGGAAAGCCCATACTTAGTCTCTGGTAGTTAGTTGGCTGGTTAACCAGAAGTCCACCGTGTTCATGTTCGAGGTGGTGGGGGAAGTGGGGACTTAGTGTCTAGCAGTGAGTCAGCCAGGAACCAGATGTCCTCCATGGTGGTGGTGGTGGGTTGAGTCTGGCCGTGAGTTGGCTGGTTACCAGAAGTCTGCCATGGTGATGGTGGTGGTGTTCGGGGTCATGGACTTAGTCCCTTTTGGTGAATCAGCTTGTAGACCCGATATCTGCCATGGTTGTCGTGATGGTGGTGGTGAGCATGGGTTTAGTGTCTGGCAGTGAGTCAGCCAGTAGACCAGATGTCCACCATGGTGGTGGTTGTGGTGGGGTGGAGCATGGAATTTGTCTCTGGTGGTGAGTTGGCCAATAAATCAGATGTCCATGGTGGTGGTTGTGGTGCAGAGGAGTGCAGACCTAGGCTTGGCAATGAGTTTGCCAGTAGGACAGATGTCTGCCATTGTAATGGTGGTGTGGGGAGCGTGGACATAGTCTCTGTAGGTGAGTTGGATGGTAGACCAGATGTCAGCCATTATGGTGATGGTGATGGTGATGGGGGAACACAACTTAGTCTCTGGTGGTTAGGTTGCCAATAGATCTCATTACTGGCATGCTGCTGTGGTGTTGGTTGGAGAGAGATGACTTAAGCTTTGATGGTGATTTGGCCCATAGATGATATGTCCATTGTGGTGGTGGTTTTGGGGGGGAGTGGACTTAATCTCTGACAGGGAGGCAGCTGGTAGTCCAGATATCCACCGTGGTGTTTATGGTGCTGGTGGCAGTGTGTAGTGCAGACTTAGTCTCTTGTGTTGAGTCAGCTGGTAGACCAGATGTTTACTCTTCTGATGGTGGTTGTGGTGGGGGAGGGAGCACAGTCTCTGGCAGATGTATACTGTGGTCATAGTTTTGGTGGTGGGGGGAGCACAGTCTCTGGTAGTGACTCAGCTTGTAGTTCAAAAGTCTGCAGTAGTGGTGATGGTGGTGGGGGAGGTAGAGCAGACTTAGTCTCTGACAGTGAATAGGCCAGTAGATCAGAAGTCCACCATGGTGGTGGTGGTGGTTTTGTAGGGAGCACAGACATAGTTTCTGGTTGTGAGTTTGCTGGTAGACCAGATGTCCACTGTGGTGGTGGTGATGGGTG
>JAQZBX010068106.1:0-15812 GCA_029593785.1 Cabassous unicinctus
CTGCTGAGGAGAATGTAGAATGGTCAAGCCTTTGTGGAGGACAGTTTGACAGCTCCTCAAAAAACTAACTATTGAACTTCCATATGATCCAGCAATTTCACTACTTGGAATATACCCAGGAGAATTGAAATCAAAGACACAAACAGATATATGCCCACCAATGTTCATAGCACCATTATTCACTATTGTGAAAAGTTGGAATCAACCCAAATGTCCATCAACAGATGAATGAATAAACAAAATGTGGTACATACATACAATGGAATATTACTCAGCTGTAAGAAGGAATACATTGCTAGCACACAGGGTAACATGGATGAATTTCGAGCGTCTTATGTTGAGTAAAACAAGCCAGACATTTAAGAATGAATATTACATGACCTCACTGATACAAATTAAGCAAATTGAGCAGTCTCAGGGAGCTATTGTTTGGAAGATAGGTTTAGAGGAAATTGAAAGTGAGAAGAAGGTTGTGAGTCAACACTCATATGAATGCAATCTATGAAAAGGTCAAGGTGTGTAATTGTACATTGAAGCGATCTGACAGGATGATAGTGATATTATTGGGAGGAGCTGTGCAGGTTTGACAGGTGTGTAGATTGGGGAAGGTAGGTTGGATGGTCCAAGGAACTAGAGGGCTTATGTTGGGAGAGGGACCAGGTGAACATGGGATTGGTGGGTATGTGGTTTAAAGTACAAACATGGGAATGCTCTTATGTCAATATGACATGGAAGAGTTACTGGTTTAAGGTGTTGGATGGTGGGGGAGCATTTGGGACAAGGCACACCTGGAGCAGGCTTGTGTGTGAGTGATCATTTTGTCATAATGTGTTGTATCAGTGCGTGGAGACCAACATAATGAGAGGTAAGGAGTTGAACTTCCATTCTGGGGAGGACCAATATATTTAAGGGTGGGAGCCTCTCAAGAATATGGGTGGTTTCTAATAGGGGAGGACCAACCAGTGTGTCAAGAACTCAGTGTTGTTGCAAGTAATTAGGAATCTTGTCATCCAAGGAGTGATGCTGGGATTTTGCCATAGGCCCTGAGGGCAGGGGGAGGGAGGAATTGAATAGATGGAAAAGGGGGTATTTAGTGGGCAATGGAAGTGTTCTACATGATCTTGCAATGACAGACATAGAACATGATAATATCAACAAAATTTATAGAAATGTATGCTCTTAAATGTAAACCATAATATAAACCACATTGATCAGGATTAGTAGCCTTGTTTCACTATTTGTATATCTATTGCAACAAAGGTACCATGCACATATAAAAAGGCATTAATATGGGACGTGATGAAAAGGGGGAGGATGTTGGGTATACGGGAGTCCTCTGTATTCTGTATGACTTTACTGTGACCTAATACTTCTTTGAAAACAAAATTTAAAAACAAGGACACTGGGGAGTAAATGGAAGAAAATGTCACTGTACTTACAGGACATGAGAGATTACAGTGATTAAAGGCAAAGTATTGAAAAAAATTCTTTTAAAATATTTTCATTATTTTTTGTTATCCCAATGTTTTAATTTTATTATTACTTTTTTTAATTTTTATTTATTTTATTTCTTACATTTAAACTTATTATTACTTAATTTTCCTAATAAATGTATTTAGCTATTTTATTGGCTTCTTTTTTGAAGAAGCTTTGGATCACAGAAGAGTTACAACTGGGTCAGGGGTGGAACCCTGGTGTAGGTTTTAAGTGATGGGGGATATATGGGAGGAAGTTCACCTGGGCATACATATGAGGTATATAAATATGTTCAAAAATGTTCATGAGGTAATGTCACAGTGGGTGGAGAATCACACAATAAATGAGAGAATATTGAATTCCCATCCTGGAGAGTTCTGTGACATTTTCTAATGGAGCAGCAATAGTATCCCAACTGTAGGGAAAATAACTGGTGAAGGAGGATGATCCATTGATGGGCCCTTGATATTGATGACTATGCGTATGAGTGTTTGCTCTTGAAATTGAAATTTAGCCTAGTGTTATGGGGTGCCTAAGAGTTGCTTCCTGAGAACCTCCTTGTTGCTCAAATGTGTCCTCTCTCTGAGCCAAACTCAGCATATAAATGCATTACCTTCCCCCAAGCATGGGACATGACTCCTGGGAATGAGCCTCCCTGGCACTGTGGGATTGCTGCCAGGCACCAATTAGCAAAGCAACTGGAAAGAGACCTCAGATAAAAGAAGGAAATGTTAAAGACCAATGAGTGTATATATCTAAGAGATTTGAAAGTGAGTTGGGAGATCATCCCAGAGGTAATGCTTATGCACATCTTAGTAGGATCTCATTGACTGACAAAGTGGATATACCCCAAATAGTGGGGCTCCTGAGGGATCTGGAGACACCCAGATCCTATGGTTAGGGCAGATAGCTCCAGAATTTGGTGCCTTGCTACTGGGCCATTTATTTTTTGTTGGACTATATACTCAAGGTTTTTTTTTTTTTAATATTCAAAAAGATTCTTAGATTACGTGAAAGTTACACAAAAATTACAGGGATTCCCATGTTTCCCACCACCCACAGCTCCCACAACTTCCCACATAAACATATTTCATTCGTGTGGCACATCACCTGCAATTGATATACACATCCTGGGGCTTTGCCACTAAGCATGGAACATAGTTCACATTGTAGACCACACTATCTCCCACACAGTCCTGCATGTTATATGCTGACGTAAAATGGCCTATATCTGTCATTGTAATGTCACTCAGGATAATTCCCAAGTCCTAAAAAAGCCTGTGTATTACAACTGCTTTTGCCTCTCCCTGCCCCAGAGTGTCCAGGGGCCACTGGCTCCACATCAATGTTGTAATTTCTTCCATTGCTTGAATCACAATATGTCTACAACAGAATGCCAGTAATTCCACTCTACTCCATACCTCTTCCCTCTATCCTGAGGAGACTGGGATGGTGATGTTCACTCTACCTCCAAGTGACAGGAGGCTTATATCCCATGGTTAAGATGGATGGGATTATCCTGCCTGCAGCTGCAGTCTCTCTCCATTATCTAGGATGGCCATTGCCCATCATCAATTCTCTGCCAGGTATCTTGGGTGAGTACATTGAGCTGTAGAGTAGGAGTTGCAGCTCCACCAAGATTCCAAGCACAGCTGGCACATGGGCAGGCCAGAGGCTCCAGTCTTTGTAAGTACACCTACAAACTCCAGCACCACATATAGGTTTGAATAGAAGGGACTGATGGACCATGTGCAGGAAGGACTTATTTGGTCCAACTCTGTCACTCTCAGGAGCAGAGATTGCAAAGTAGAGTCCACTCATAAGGCATCAATCTCTGTAGCTATCCCCCATTTTATAGGAACCTGGGTGTCTCCAGAGCCCCCAGTAGCCCTTCTGTTTGGGGTCATATCGACTTTGGTGTTCTATGAGATCCTACTGAGGATCTCATTTGTCTTTGCATTTCCCCCTTTTATTCAAGGTCTTTTTCCAGTTGTATTGCCAGTTGGCACTTGGCAGTATTCCCTTGTTGCCAGGAAGGTATATCCCCAGGAGTCTTGCCCCATACTGGGAGGAAGATAATGCATTCATATACTGAGTTTGGCTTAGAGATAGGCCACATTTGAGCAACAAGGAGGCTCTCCGGTGGCAACCCTTAGGCACACAATAACAATAGGCTAAGTTTCAATTTCAAGAGCAAAGACTTGTAATGCTAGTCATCTATAACAAGAACCAATCAGTGGATCATCCTCCTTTCTCAGACACTGCCCCTGCACTAGGGGGACTGTTGCTGCTCCCACGGAGAATGTGGCAGAGCTCTCTAGGCTGGAATTCAGTATTCTCTCATTTATTGAGTGATTCTCCACCCACTGTGACCATGCTCCATTCCTTGATCATTTGAACAATTTTATATATCTTTTATATATATTCAGGTAAACTTCCTCCCATGAAACCCCCATCCCTGACACCCTTCACCAAAGATCCTCTCCCTCCCCTGTTGTAATCCTTCTGTGATCCAAACCTTCCTTAATGATGAAACCCATATAATAGCCAAATACAATTAATAGGAAAATGAAATATAATGATAAGTTTAAATGTAAGAGATAAAATACATGGAAACTTAAAAAAATTTAAAAATAAAATTAAAGGATTGGGATATTCAAAAAATGGGAAACAACAAAAAATTTTAAAAAATTTGTTTTGACATTTTTCTCTTTATCACTGCATTATTGGGTGTCTGGTCTGTACCATGGTACCTTCTCCCTATCACTCCCCAGTGTCTCCCAAATTTTCATTTAATTTTCAAAGAAGTTTTAGGTCACAGCATAGTCACACACACAGTATACTAGAGACTCTCATATACCCAACCTCCTCCCCCTTTCCTACCCCATATTAAAACCTTTATGTATGTGGATGGTAACATTGTTATGACTGTTATACAGATAGTGAAACATAGCTAGTAAATACTGTCAATGGTTTACCATATTGTTTACATTTTAGACTTTACAATTTAATAAGTTTTGATGATATTTACCATGCCCTGTGTTCATCACTGTATAGTAATGAAAAACATTTCCTCTGACCACTAAATACCCCCTGTGTGCTCTATTATATTCCTCCCTCCCCATCTCCATGGGGCCCATGATGACCCCCCGTCTTGACTTATTGGTTGACAAGATTCATAGTTACATGCAACAAGATGTGTCAACACAATGATTTATCCTCCCCTACTAGAATGCACCCTTGCTCATAAGAGACTCCCACCTGTCTGTTTCTATGTGAATCGTTCCCCAGAAAGATGGGGGTCCATCTCCTTCCTGCTCACTGCGTGGGTCTCCACCCACTGACACAACACATTATGACTGGATGAACACACACACTCACCAGTAGCCTGCTCCAGATGTGCTCCATCCCAAATGGCCCCCCAACCAACACCCTAAACCAGTAACACTCCCTTGTCATGTAGTCTTAAGAACATTCCCACCCTTGCACTTTCAACCTCATAACCAAAAATCCTGTATATGCCATTTTATATCTCTCCATTACATGCAGAACTGTGGGGGTGAGAGTGTAGACTACAATGTGAACTATTGTCCATGCTCAATGGCAATGCCCCAGGATGTGTTTATCAATTGCAATGAATATGCCACACTAATGAAGGATGTTTATGTGGGAAAGCGTGGGGAGGATGGTGCATGGGAATCCCTATATTTTCTGTGTAACATTTACATAATCTAAGTATCTTATTAAATAATTTTAAAAATTATAAAAAATGCATTTTTGCATGTTAAAAATAAAATAATATACATTATTTGTAAAGTCAATAAAGAATAATTAATGTCAGATTTGATGAGGCAAGGAAAAATGTTGTAATTTTTGAGTTAATATCTGTATTAGTCAGCCAAAGGAGCATTGATGCAAACACCAGAAACCCATTGGCTCCCATAAAGCATACTCATTTGAGGTTGAAACCCACAGCTACGAGGCCACAAAGCATAAGTTACTTCCCTTACCAAAGTCTATTGCCACATGCTGGAGCTAGATGTCTGCTGACATATACCAGGGCTCAGGCTTCTTGGTTCCTCTCCTCCCAGGGCTCACTTCTCCACAGGCTCAGCAGCTTTGCCCTCTCCACAAGGTCAGCTGTATACTAGGAGACTCTCTAGGCTCTGTCCTTGTCCAATAGGACAGCTGCAGACCATCAGGTGAATGGCTCTGTCTCTCTCCCTGGGTCTTCTGCTGTGTCCAAGAGCTGTCTCTATTCCTCTGTGTTCTCCTGTGTGTTTACTTCCCAGGCTCCAGCTCAAAACTCAGCATCAGAACTCCAACTCTGCCCTTTGCCCTGTCTTTTAACTGTGAGTCCCCACCCACCAAGGGGCAGGGACCCAGTGCCCTACTGATGTGGCCCAGTCAAAGCCCTAATCATAATTTAATCATGCCCAGAAGAACATATCAGTTTAAAAACAATCCAGTATCTAATTTTGGAATTCATAAATAATGCCAAACTGCTACAATATCCAAATGAATATTAAAATAGCACATAACATCCAAATAAATAGAAGAGAAAAATTGGACAAAAGAAAGCATTCAGGAGAAAATGAAGAACATAGAACAGAGAGCACAAATAATACAGGAAAATAAGACAGATTTAAATAAGTATTATTATTATACTGAATTTTATGAATTATATTTAATATTTATAAATAATGAATATAAATTTTCCTCTTAAAAATAAAAAATGTCATGTGGATTAAAAACAAATATTTCTTATTGATATAAGATACTCATCTAAGACATACAGCAAAGTGTAAAAGCTGGAAAATGATGTACTATGTAAAACTTTAAAAATAGTAAATTTTACTTTACTTTGACAATGTCAAATAAAAAGACACTAAGGAAAATACTAGAAATTGAGTGCCCTTTCATAATGATAAAAAGGTTTGAATTCCCAGAAAAACATAGCAAAATTTTTATTCTTTTATTTTTTAACACAGCATTTTTAAAAGAAATTGTAAGTTAAAACAATCATGCATACCATACATGACTCCCATACATCACCCTAACACCAACACCTTACATTATTGTGACACATTTCTTAAAAATGCTGAAAGAACATCATAGTAATATTGCTACTGCTATCTATAGTTCATACTTATATTTGGTGTATTTTTTCCACAAACCATCCTTTTATTAACACCATATATTAGAATTGTATATTTGTTATTGTTCATGAGAGATCATTCTTATATTTGTACTGTTAACCACAGTCCATCATTCACCATGGGTGTCACTGTGTTATATGGTCCTCTGCCTTGTTCAGTCCATCCAAAGTGTACACTCAGTGGCTCAGTTTCATCACAGAGTTAGGCTGTTGTCAACTCTGGATCAGAGCATTTTAAAATTTGTACAGAAAGAATAACACTGCTTAGGAAAAGTGACAGAAGCACAATGTCACAGACTTGAGGACTTTTCTTTTATAACTCTCAGCAATTGATAGAATAAGCAGAGAAAATTTAATGAAGTTATTGAACATTTGATCATTGTGAATAATAAATTTAACCTAATGCCCAACATACAGAACAGCAAAGTACACAATTTCCCATGCCCTTAAGTGTGGCAAGATGGAGAATACTACAGTCCTCCTATCATAGGTGCTGATAAGTAGGGAAGGAAAATGGAGGCAAACATATGGGGGCAAATGTGGGCTTGTTCTGATGATGGGACACAGGGTATGCTGATGGGTTGAATGTGGGGTGGAGAGAAACCTAGAAGTCAAGAAAGGTGACAAAGCAGTTACCAGAGCCCCTGTCATTTGGAGTCCTGAACATGAAGCCAGAAGAGGAGCAGGTTCCTGGGATCAGCCCACAGTTCCATGTTGCCATGTTAGATATCCACACAGAGGCATCATAAATCAGCTGTTTGTCTATCAGGACTGTGCAGAAAGAAATGGGATAGATAGATAAGTGCAGAACTACATGGCAGTGTAGATGGTGTTCAAAGCCAAGGTGCTCCAGTGAGGGAACATGGTGCTGAAGAAGGAAAGTTGTCCAAGGACTGAGACTTGAGGACACTTATGCTGAGGGGCTTTGGAGAGTCAGAGAACCCAGTAGAGGGGCAGAGTGGAAAGGGAAGTGATGTCAGATGAATAACAAAGAAACAGGAGAATGTAGTGAACCAAAAACTATCTGATTTCAAGGGGGTGAGAATATATGTCTAATGTGGCTGATGGAATAATTTAGAGGAGGAAAATGTGGGGATAATAGAAATATTCTAAAATTGGATCATGGTGAGGGTTACATCAGTCTGCATTTACAAAAAAATGTATATTTAATTTTATAAATTTTACATGTCAATAATACAACAATAGTTGTTTAAAAAATTCACATACACAAGCTATATGATGAAGCTTTTCTACTGCTATGTAGTCACTCAGGGTAAATGAAAATAAATGTTTATAAAAAGGACTTGTACATGGAAATTCATATATATATTCTAAAGGCTCTGAATTTGAAGGAAAAGAAATATCCACCATGAAAATAGATAAACATTTTGTAACATATTTGATGCCAAACAACTCAATGATAAAAGCAGAGAGAAGTGCTGATTCACAAACAGCAATAACAAATTTCAAAATATTGTTTTGAGCTAATGATACATGCACCAGAGAGTATATTCTGATTTATTTCATTTTTAGGAATTACACGAAGTGGCAAAAATGATGTGTGGGGATAGAAATCAGAAGAGAGGCTGCATGTGTATGGAGGGTATTGGGTATTTATTGAAGGTACAGGAGTTATTTTCTAAATTTATGGATATTAATTATTCATATCTTGTTAGGGTTTTTGAATACTGTGGGGTATGGGAGAGTGAAAATTTTTAAAATTTAAGTCATTCAGATAAGATTGGCACTTTTCACTGCATTTTGATTTTACATCACTTAAAAAATTGAAAAGAGAGAAGAAAGATCAATAGAATGTAATGGAGAAAAGGAAGTTTTATTTTCCAAGTCTCCCCTCCACCACTTCCCCCCAGACCCTCTCACTGATCACGAGACCAAGCTGCCAGTTCCTGTGTGTTTGAAGTGGAATCCTGTGGACTTCTCTGTGGTTTGTTGTGGCTGACACATCCATGGTTACTGGGCAGAGCCTGTGGGTGGCTACTGTGCCATTGAGGGGCTGTGAACCTCATGCCTGATATTGGGCTAATCATTGAGAATCTGCAAGAAGTTGTGATGAAGCTGGTGCTAAAGGACATGAGTCCAGGCCACACGTTCCACAGCCACCCTCTGTTAGCAGCTTAGTGGTGGGCTCCTTATTGTTAAGGCTTGTCCTGTTGGTTAGAAGAAGCTGGATTTATATAAGACAAGAAAAGTAGCATGTTGACACACTGGCTGCATGAGTGAAGTGTAATGCCAGCTTCTTGACAGGATTAGTTTGATCACAGAGATTTACAGAGGCTGCGCCATCTTTAGATGCCAGGTTAGAGAAAGAGACTTTAACAATAGACAGCATTATAGATACCTACAGAAACACAAAGAGATTGAAAGAGATGTTGAGATTAAATTCACTGGCTCATAAACTAAAGGAATAGAGAACCAAAGGCTCCAAACTAGAAGAGGTGTTAGTGGAGATCCTAGATACACTGACGTCTCTCAAAGGGGTCATGAGAACAACCAGAGCACAAGGCCACTTCCTAACAATGTGCAGGACCATCCTTCCTCTGATGCCTTTCCTCCAGGGTTGGGTCTGGGAGTTAAAACAATGTTGTCCCCTTCCCTCCACATGGCCTCCTGAGACTCCAGACCATTTTAACCCACCCAGCCTCCCAATGAAAGTCCTGGAGGCCAGTGGATCCAATTGGTCCCTCTCCATTGATTCGATTTCCTCCATCTTCTCAACCTGGACAGAGCCACACACACTTCCTTCTTTTAGATGACAAGTCTATCAACTTATAGAAAAACTTACTTTCTTTTCAAAGAATGATTGACTAATGTCCCAGTAGTCAAAGAAAGTCCTATTTAAACCTTTACTCAAACTGAAACTTAATCAAACCACATATCCCAAAACAACATTTTCTCTTTTATTTATAGATTATTTATATCTTAAGTGATCTTAAATGATATATTTTTACTTTATTACTCTATTTATATTTTATAAGAATTGTATTTTAATTTAAATATATATATAATATGCTTAGCCATAAGATGCATTTAAACATCAGCAACAATATTTTTAAACAGAGGTGAATTCCTAATAGTCATAATTCCTAAATAAATCCAACTTTATTTTTTAGCTAAATATGTATTAGTTAAAACATTAAAAAATAAATATTTTGAGGTGTAAACTGTAATATTGGAGAGGACCTTATATTATTTAATATTTATATTCTAAAATAAGAAAGGTTAAAAAACAAAATTGGCAAGTTCACATATATTTTCTTTCTCTGCCACTCGTGTTGCACTGAGTTTTTTGACCATGAAGAAATCTTCCTTGGACAATTTGTAGAAATCTCTACATCCCATTCCTCATACCTCTCCTTCACCATTTGCCATATCTCACAGGAAAGCTGAGGGAGCATCAGGGGTTTCCCTCACACAGAGATAGCTGGCAATCCCAGAATTAGCAGTTTCTTTCAGAAATATCACTCCTTCTATAGACAATGTATATCAATTTGGGATTATTAGTGATAGTGTAAGGAAAGCAGGAAGTGACATTTTGAGGATGTTGGGTGGGGAAATAAGACAAGGGACAGAACAATCATTCTAGGAAGGGAAATGATTTCTCCTCAAAATAGAGTTTGGATCTGGGTATAGAAGGGTAAAGATGAGAAAGAATGTTGTCCTTATGGAGTGGAAATTTGCTGGGGGGTAGATACTGAACAGAGAAAGTAGAGAGAGCACAGAGGATGTCATGTGAGGATAAAGTAAAGGAGAAGAATGCACAGGAAAGGCAAGACTGATGGGTGTGGGAATGGTGGCTTGGGAAAAAACATCAGGGAATGCCCTGTAAAGAAGGACACATGAGTAGTGCACCAATCTGGGGAAAAGCACTGCAGGATGAAGGCACAGGCCAGGTGATGCTTATGAAGTGTATGAGAGAGAGTTTTGTTTGAGCATCAGCCAGAGGCCTGAGAAGGATAAATGCAGTGAGTGAATGGTGGCCAGAGTAGTGGGGGGGGGGTAAATGTTTCAGTGGGCTTCTCAGCCTCCACCTCACCAATATCTGCTTCCACAAGTTCACAGCCTCTATCCTGTCTTTCCCATCTAGTGCAAAGTTGTGGTGGAGAAGGGAACAGATACCTGCCTGTGCATACTGGAAGGAAATCCATTTATCTAACTCTTCTCTTCTATGGGTTACTTACTATTTTTTACTTACAGTTTCTGCCTAGGAACAGATGAATCACACTTCCTATTGGTCTGGGCACTAACAGCCCACTGGCCTAAGCAGCCATTGGCTCAGCCTGCTGTCTCTCTGACTACCCAAGGCTGCCTAGAGCCCACCCCTGCATTTCCTTAGACTGGGTCCAATCTAATAATTTGTGGCTCTCTCTTTCCACTGGCCAAGGAAACTAGTGCCAGCTTTGGAGCCTGGCCCAGACTATTTAAGCTCAGTCCTCACCTCAGACTATCAGGGTGGGTCTTTTGACCATGGCTTGGGATTGTGTGCTGGCCTGGGGTCTTCACTGTTTGGGGTTCAGTTCTGGCACAGAGGGAAGACTGGTTCCCAGGGGGAGACTGGCATCTATGTAGGGTGAGATGATCCTGCAGAGCTGTGGGAGAGCCCCATCCTCAGTGTGAGGTTAGGAAAAAATGGGCACCTGTGGTAGGGGTCCAGTCTTGTGGGACCCCCTTAAGTGTCATGGCCAGAGTGTCTGTAAAATGGGCAGTTTTGGTGGCAAGTTAGGGCTGGATTTTGACCTGCATTTTAAACCTAGGGGAAGGTGCATGGGGGCATATTCTGTGATTTTCAATTTCCAACCTAAGCTTTGGAGTGCTGAAATTAAACTCTAATGTGACACTTACACCTTTATTTACCTGCTGGAAACTGAACAGCCCAGGCCTCCCACTGGCTAGTGATATCCCATCCTGATTTTTGGGATCCAGCCTTCTGTCTAGTAGGCTATTTGGAGTTCCCCTTGGCTGGGGCTAAACTTACTTAATAATAATGATAATATCCTTTATTACATTGAAGGTTTAACTATTGGCAGGCATTTAGTTCATCTGTAGTTTACATAAGGAGTAATCACTTTTTAAACTTTTCATTTTGAAAAGAATTTGTTTTGATTTTGCATTAGATTTTATGTATACGGATGAATATACATATCTAGTTATATAATTGTATGACTGATATATTCAGGAAATGATGCTTGCACATACATTTCATGATCAAAAAAGGAGTGAGTAACTCCACCCTTGGGTGGGAATTTTACTATGTAAATTAAGCAAGGTGAAGTGAAGAGAGTCAGGGGTTTCTTCTGCACAGGTCTGGCCAACCTGGTGAAACTGGTTTTCATACTTCATTACTTCAAACAAATGTTCTTGTTCACAAGAAATGGAATTTGGCATCAAAGGAGGTTTGCATCTCATTACTTCTAGTTTATATACAATTCTTTCCTTTGTATTCTAGAAACAGGGAACAAATAAGTTACTTTCACGTATTCTGTCACCTTACATCCATCATTTGTAATTATTTTTTCATAGTATTTTCTCAAGAGGCATGTCTATGAAAGGGACAGTTAGGCAAGGCAGTTTTGAGGTTTTTTTATTGAATTGATTCATCAAGAATATCAGGAAAGTATAATGCAAACACCTCCATAAATATATTTGACCCTGTCTTGGTATTTTATGGGTTTTATAATGCATGACGGATTCTTTCCCATCTGAAGACTCTTCCAAAGGATTCATCCACACATGTTTACATGCACAGAATATGCCAGAAGAGTTAAACAAAACCACATGCAAGACCTTTAAATTCTTTTAGGTATGTATGTATGTATGTGTGTATGAATGCATATATTTAGAGGCTATTATGTGACAATTCCTTTTGTAGTGGATAAAAAATTAATAATAGCAAACTGACTTTTTTAAATAAGGAAAAAGACCAAAATATCTATCTCATGACACTGAATGCCCTGGTCTCCAGGCCACAACTCCACTTTAGGTAGCTGATTCAACAAGGCTGGCTGAATGCCAGTAGCACTAGTGGGGATCAAATTCACTCTAGGCTATATTTACTCAATCAGATATTTAACTAACAGAGATGTACATCTATACCTTTTGGATTCATGTATAAATAGTATACATTTTATGTATTTTATATACATATTATACTGAAAGGTACAGAATATGGATTATTTATCACTCTCTAAACATTGTCAATTCCTAAGGACTTCAGTGTTGTCAAAACCCTTTAAGCATTTAAACCAGCATCCAGTACCATGCATCATGTCTCTCCTTTTATGTTATTAGCTAAGAGGGTCACTGCAAACCCTAAAACAATAAAGGTGTCTACCCCATCTCCTAGGCATGCTCCTAAAGTGCAGGGAAATGCATTGCTCTTTCAGACTCCTATGACTGCCAGTCAGCAATAGCAGAATATCACTAGATTTACAGTGTACATTGCCTCCAAACTGGCTCTGTTTCATAGTGCTGGAGGGCACTATGCACCAGGCTAGTCAAACACAAAAGCCTACATTTCTGTCCTCTCAAAAACCAACAGTGCTCAGCATGCTGTGTGAAAAATTTACCAAGTGAAGCAATAATTGCCAAAGTAATGTGAATAAAACCGAAATAAAAATAATTGACATTTTGGCCAGCTCCCTGGAAGGACATGATGTATGATATTACATATCCACATTTCACCCATTGGCAGCTCATGTCTTAGGGCATATGGAAAAACTTCAACTATCATTTAGTTACTGCAAAAGATCTCCCTCTCTCAGTACCCAGTAAACATTTATGTTTACATCCTTAAACTTAATCTTCTTGCTTCACATGAGCTCATCCAAAGTATTCCTTGACTAGGCTGCCACCATGGCAGCTACACACAAACAAATGGACTGATGGGAATGCAGATGTGTGCCAGCCTCCAGTAGCTCCACTTTTCCTTGGAATATCCTTCCCTTATCCTTAACTAATTGGAGTAATTGATTAATGTCTATAAATCATAGCGACCTTTCCATATGGCAACCCCCAAAACCACAAGCTCCTATACTTACTCTGCTTCTTTTAAATATGTCTCTTCTATTGACAGGAAACATGTCAACAAAATCCACTCCATACCTTGTATCAGTTTGGGATGGCCTCACCTGTATGGTAGCAGAACATGGTGTTCAAGATCCCTAAGCAACCTTTTGTCTCAAAAGAAACAATGGGAGACTTAACAAATTTCCTCCCTTAAACACCCCTGTCTTGCTGCATGGATCATGCCCTGAAGAGGACTGGCAGATAATCTTTAACCATATTCCATCTTGCAAGGGACATAAGTACCTATTCATGCCAAACTGGTAGGGATATGTGAGATGAAAGAAAGACTTGTACAAGTCTATCTTGTTGACTAATGAGCATTTATTTAGGGGGTTTTGTGGGTCTTCATCTTTAGTAGTGGGAAGATGAGATGGTTCCAAGCCTAGCCCAGGCCTAGCCCTCATCCTTGATGGCAGGAGGAGAGATAGCACAGCCCAGGCTTGACATCTGCACTCACCACCAGAGGAGGGTTTTTTTTAAAATGAGGCATATCAATGTGCAGCAGGGGAAAGGGAGCTGTTTTCTAAGGAATGAAGTGAATGGCTCACCAACAAAAAGGAGAAGAAACAGATCCTATAGGAAGAGTTGTTTTCTGCAAGTCAGGGAAAGCTGATTGATATTGTGGTGATTATAAGAGGTGATTAGACAGTTTGGGAAGACATGCACTATGGCAGGCTTCTGGAAAAACAGGTTAAAATCATAGTGCAAGATCAACTGATCAGTCACCAGTCACAGGGACTTGAAATTTTAACTATTTATGGATGCAGCTATTTGGAGTGGGGGAAAAAACTGGAAATGTTAGGGAAGAAAATGTAAAGTCATATATGCTACAAGTACCCAGAACTCACCCTCCACACCCCTGGTGGTGATTATACAGTCCGGGTTAGGGTGAGAAATGGACAGTGAGGCTACTTTTAAACATGAACACCCACAGTGATGTGCATGGGGTCACAGCTCAGCCCACAAGTCCTGGCAAAATTTGTGGCTTTGAGAACCATAGAGGGGTTTTGGATGATGCTGTGTTGCATGCACCTGTGTCAGAGGAGACAAATTACTTACCACAGTAATTAATCCAAGTCCAGTTTGGCCTATGCTCTTTGTGTCCCAACTTGTGGCAAATTGGTGCCATCTATAGAGAAAATTGGGATCTTGGCTGAGTATATTTGTCATGAAGATGGACCTCCTGTGGATTGGGGAAGCTGTGTCCACTCCACTTGAAACTGGGTGGGCTCTGTGACTTCTGTGAACAAAAGAAGAGGAAACAAGACTCACAATTCTGGTTTATAACTCAAAAGGAATGAAACTGACATTTTCTGCTTCATGTCTCTTGGATCTCTATTTTTGTTATTCCTGAGCCTCAGGTAAGGAGTCTGATCATCCTGAGACCATCATGCTGCAGTGGTCATTAGCATGTGTCTGGTTGACAGGTCCAGTTGAAGCCAACCTTCCTGTCATTCTTTCCAAAGCAGCAGAAATGTGAGTGAATATATCAGGGCTTATGAAACCTAGGCAGATACCACCTGAATTCCATCAAGTGACCCTGGATCAGACCATGTGGAAGAGTAGAATCATCCAGATGAACCTTCATATTCTTATGATTATTCTTGGTAAGATGGGTTATTATGCAGTGTCAATGTTATAGCATAGAAAAATGTATGTAAATTATAATGGCTTATTATTTTGTCAATTATATGTTTGTTCCATCAAAACTTCAGTAATAAATATAAATCTCATTAAGAAATATGAAAGAAAACAGAATCAAGTTCCTAATAGATCAGTGTACTAGGATGCTAACCTGTTTTTCCAGAAGGCTGCCATGGCATCTGTCTTCCCCAAATTGCCAAATCACCTCCTATTATCAACCCAATATTGATAAGCCTTTCCTGCATATACAAGTATTGAATATGTATATATCATATATATATATAGTTTATATATGAAATTTACTTAGCACATATCAATAGGTTTCCTGAGAAAAAGTTTGCCAATGATTATTACATACAACTGGCAATGGGATGTCATGTTCATTGGGATTTTAATTTTCACAGTACATTCTTTCATTTAATGGTGCAATTCCCTTGTCTTCTAAAATATC
>JAQZBX010068107.1:0-15811 GCA_029593785.1 Cabassous unicinctus
CCTCCTATATGGTAGGCGGGAGCCCAATCACTTGAGCCATGTCTGCTTCCCCAGAAGAGATTCTTAGTTTAATCATTAGGCCTAATGTGAGAGCCCCATATTCCCAAAGAGGCCCTGACTATGACAGCCCAGCCTGCCTGGATCAGAGCTCAGTTGGGGTACCACTAGGATATACTAAATATGGAGTTTGATTTAGTTCAACAGATATTTAACACGTGCGTTACTCCCTGGGGATCTATCAAACCTAGTCTCTGCCCTTCAGGTGTTTCCTCCCCAGTGTGGTGCAGACAGACAAAAGGGCAGAGAGATCTGTCCCAGAGAGCAGGGAATTGCAGGTGTTTTGGTATAAAACACAGTTCAAGGTTGAAAGTGGTGAGTGAGGCTGGAGAGAGATGATGGCCCAAGTGAGGAAGTTTCTTAAATGGCAGGATGTGGCCTTGTCTTGCTGCTGGAGTGTCGAAGGCGGTGCACCACAGTCAAATTTGTGAGTCTGATTTTCATACTCTGATGCCTGAGAAGGTGGATTTGAAGTAGGGTTTTGGCAAGGGGAGGCTGGATTAAAACATCGCAGCAGGATTCTTTTACCTGTAACAGCCAGCTGCTCACAACGTACAGATGCAAGCATGCTTCTAAAAATATGACTGTATGCAATCTATAAAATCTCTAAAGGTGATCCAGAGGCGGGGCCAGCAGGCACAGGTTTTTTTTGGTGGGGATCAGTTAGGGGGTTGAATGTATGATTATCCTTTACTGGAAAAACCCATTATAAGAAGAAAAATAGTTGGATATTTTCTAATTAAAATTCCTTCCTTTATCTAATTAATTGAACACACATAAGTTAGACATACTCACATTCAGATTCACATAACTCTTTCCACTCTGTAACACATCAGAAAGCACAATGAATTTGGAGGCGGGAGACTTGAGATCAAGCCTCAGTTTTGCTACCAACTAGATGGAATCTCTGTACCTCAGTTTCCTCAATGGTAAAATGAGGACAATAATATTGCATTAGTTCTACCCAGTTCATAGGGTGATTGCTGGAAGATAAAATACCATATATGTTTTTTTTTTTAAAAGCTATAATGTTATAAAAATGCAACGTGTGAATATGGCAGAAATAGAAATTGCCTCTGAATTTCTGAGAATCAAGCCTGAAACAATTCTTGGAAGCAAGAATGTCACTTGGGACTTCAGAAGTGTCACATTGCTCTTCATGGCTTAAGAACACCAGAATAACAAAGAGATGTTACATAAGGAAAATCACTTCTGCCATTTGATAATAGATATTTTTATGGAACTCCATTTTTCCTCTCATGTAAATGACAAAATATACCCATATGCAAACTAGGTCCTACTTCAATTGAAATTCTCAAAGGAAAAAAAAAACATCAAAAACTTGTGCTGGAAACTGAATTGGTTAATTAATTATTCTGTCCACAAATATCTGTGTACCTATGATGTGCTTAGCTGTGTTCCAGATGGTTTGGGAGGCACCCAGAAGCATAGGGAGAATACAACAACACAGTTGTTTTAAGCAGGTAAGAATACAGTTGGGGATAAGAAAATGAAACATAAGAGCTGTTAAATAGAGCAGGGAAATGATGCAAGAGATGTCATAAGCAGATTTGTGATAAGTACCGACAGTTCATGTCAAGATTTCAGAGAGGGAAGAGATGAGTGAAAGCTGAACCAGTCATTGAAATTCCTGTTGAAGAGAAGGGACCTGAGTTGGGCCTTGATGATTGAGTAGGATGTGGATAAGAAAAGAGGATGAGGATGGCTTTGCAGGTGGAAACTTGTGTTCAGGGAGTCACACACCAGTCAGCTAGCTGGGATAGCAGAGGCGGAGTGATGGTATCATTGGGGATTGAATCATGGTCCCCACAAAAGACATGCTCAAGTCTAACCCCAGGCCTGTGGGTGTGAACACATTTGTAAATAGAAGCTTTGATGATGTTACTAGTTAAGGTGTGGCCAAACCGAATCAGGGTGAGCCTTAATCCAATACGGTTGAAGTTCTTATAAGCAGAGGAAGATGCACACAGAAGTGAAAGCCAGAGAAGGAGGTGGATACTGCCATGTGATAGCTGCAGAAATGCATGTACAAGCCACGGAACGCCAAGGATTATCAACAAGCTACCGACTCTGGGGGAAGCATGACCTGCCAATACCTATTGCTTCCAAAACTGTGAGTCAATAAATTCCTGTTAGTGTAAGCCAACCAGCCTGTGGTATTTGTCATGACAGCCCTGGCAAACAAAGGCAGCTTTTTTTATGTGCAATGTGACCTTTCTTACAACAGCACTTGGGCTCAGACCAGGATCATGGATACTCTGGTCATATAGCACAGCTCATGAGATCACTCCTCCTGCTTCCTTCTGGGTCATGGGGCCTTCAAAAGGCATGGACTCTCAAAGTTGTAATTTAAAACACTGATGTCCAAAGTGAGTTCCATGGGACTTTGATGCATTTTGACATATTTCGATAGGTCTTTCCTGAAAATAAAGGCATGTATAAAAAAATCCCAACTAACACCCTGGAGATTTTCAATGCACACGTGAGGGTTAAGTTCATGTGTCAACTTGGCTGGGTTATGGTGTCCAGGTGTTTGGTTGAGGAAGCACTGACCTGCTTGATACTGTGAGGATATGTTGTGGCTTTAAATCACCAATAAGTTGATTGCATCTTTGGCTGATTACATCTACAATCACCTAAGGAGATGGCCACCAATAACAAGAGAAGTCTCATCCAATCAGTTGACGGTCTTAAAAGGATTGCTGATGATTTCAGCAGTCAGAAGGAGAAGCTAGTTTGTCCTGGAGAACTCATTGAAAACCTTCACCTGAGTTCCCAGCTTGCCACCTGTCCTACACAATTCAGACTCCCCCATCCCCACAGTTGCATGACCAATTCCTATAAAAAATATCATAATATTTAGATTATATATATATATAATGGTTGGTTGGTTCTGTTTCCCTGGAGAACCCTGATTAGCAGATGTGCCAGATTTTTTTGGGCAACTCGGCCACATTCCCACCGTCTTCTGTGATCTCTGCTGAATTGTAGGGGCTGGAAGTCTGATAACTACATTGCTAAGATTCTCTAGGTGGCAAGCTTCTTGTTAGATGCTGCCAGGGAGAGGCATTTACACATGAGCTAAAAGGCAGATAAAAAAGAACATTTACTGTCACTTCTCCAATAAGTGGCAGGTACATGTATTAGCTTCAGCAGATATGAGGGTTTGTAGTCTCTCCAGATATCCACCTGAACATCACTCACCTTGAGGCTAAAGATAGCAGTGAAATTCCTGCAGCTTCCTGATTCTGGTGATCCTGGGATCGAGCAGTGGTTTTACCTGAACTTTGCAGCTCCAGCCCTTCCAAGACAGTAAATTCCTGATCCCTGATATTCAATCCTTTTCTGCTAGAATCCTAAAGTGGGTCCTGCTTTCCTGACTATGCTCTAACAATATGGCATAGCTAGGCTTCTGAGAAGTCTTCCTGTAAAACAAAATAAATTGTTTAAATTAGCATTTACGAAACATATTTGACCACAGAACCTATTGCACCACCCCACCCCAACTCTCAAAATAAAAAACAAGCAAAAAACACATTTTTGATATCCTGGGGAATCTGAATTCCATGGAGCACCGTTTGGAAAACATCTAAGGGATTGTGGATTGAGAGCTAGGAATCCAGAAACCTGGGTCTGATCTCAGCTTTGAGACCTTGGATAAGTCATGTGGTCTCTCTGGTCTTTGGTTTCTTCCTTGGATCAAAAGAAGAGATGGACAAAGCTCACCAGCAAGTTTTTCTGGCTCTTATCACTGTCTAAGTTAGAAAAGCAAAACAACACTGGATTTTGCTTTGCATTCTCTTCCTTTTGTGGCATGGTTTGCATGGATATTTTGAGACTTGAGGAAGAAAAATTCCAAGAGAACTGGCAGCAAGTAAGTAAGTGTTGGGTAACTCTTACCAAAGAGATATGGTGGTTTCAGAACTTCAAAGCATTAGTCCTTACCTTAGAAACATGGCCCTTCAGAAACATGTTTACTTTTGCATTGCCAGAGTATGGGGTGAAAAAACATGCAAGGAAGAAGCTTCCCACATGCAAACAAGGCTGTTTCAATAGGTGGTGAACTCCCCACCACTAGGAACATTCAAGTGGAGAGTGGATACAAGTTTGGTGGGGATGACCGGCATAAATTTCATCTGCCTTTTGCTGTCTCTTCAGTTTTTTTGTGGCAGGGAGGCATGATGCAGCTCACCTACATGGATCCTCACATTTTATAGACGAGGAAACAAAAGACCAGAGGGGTTATGTGGATTTCCCAGGGTCACATAGCTGGTCAACAGCAGTGCTGGGAGAAAGCCCTAGGACATCTCGTCACTGTTCTCCGTTGCATTATTCTACATGCCCAGGATTCACTCTGATCTCTTTGAGAAGTAAAATGTTCTTCCTGAACATTTCTTTAAAGGAACAGTCATTTAGTGTGAGCAGGAAAACACTCAAAATTGCCAGCTACTGTGGGAGGCTAATGAGGTTGGAAAGTTTGAAGTAAACCTTTGGCCCTCGAAATTCTTCTTTCTGAGCATTCTTGGTATGGAGGCCCCTTCTCCATCCCTGCTGTGCCCATTCGTGCCAGACCAACCATTAGGCTTCTGAGCCAAGACGGGCCCTCCAGCCTCAGGCAGCTCTGAAAAATCAACCTGAGCCTAAGCCTCTTCTGCATGGTTTTAAAACAAACCACTCACCCCAGAGAGGCCACAAACACTGCCCGAGGGCCATGCCTTTTGGGGTTGACAGAACCCACATTTGCTTTCTCAGTGCAGCTGGTGGTGGGAGTGTATGTTGGGTAACAGCCTTTTCTGTTCTCATCCAGCTGCTTTTATTATCCAAATATTCCTGGGGGGGGGGGCACCAAAAAGTGCTGCCAAAGAGGAGAGCCACAGTTGTGACTTTGCAGAGGAACAGGTGCTTAACACAGATCTGATTTTATCATGTTTCCTTTTTTTTTCCCCAAAGAAAAATCAAGCATTTGAGAAAAAGAACAAAGTGCTAGAAACCATTGCCATTTTCTCTTTTCCTAAGAATGATAGAAACAAAGGTAAAGTATCCCCCATAAAAATGTCTGAATTTAGGTGAACTCCTTGTTCCTTCCACTTCATAGTATGTGGGATTCAGTTAGACCTCAGGAAGAACTTCCAATAGTGAGGAAGCAAGGCAGAGTTGGAAAGAGGCAGCCCTAACTTTCTAATAGGTTCTGTGTGTGAATTCTGCCAAAGTCAAGAGATCAGGTTACAGTAGGACAGTTTGGCCTTGTTTTTTTTCAGAGTTAACACTAAAGTGCCACCTTTGACCCCGCTCTGTTGCCCAGCCCCCAAATCGTGCTGATCACTGATTCTGTGGATGATTCCCTTTGATTCTACATCCACCACCATTCCCAGTTCAGCTGAACACGTCATCTGCCTCTCACCTGAATTATTCTGTTGTACGGCCTTCATTCTTGACCCACTCCATTCGGCTAAACGTGTGGACCTGGAGGCAACCTTCTCAAGCCCAGGTTTAATTCTATGAGTCCCCTATTCAGAATCCTCTGATATCTTGACCCTTAAGACTTTTCAGGATCTAGCAATTCTCCTCCCTTCTGCTTTAAACTCCCAGCAGACCCCATTTCCAGCCTTGCCCCTGTTCTTTATCTGAGAGCCTTGAACCTCAAGCATAAACCTATTCTTTTCAAACCAGAGGGTTATCAACAGTGTGATCGGTAAAAAAGGGTTTCTATGGCAGTTTATCCCTTTGTTGTCCTTTTTATGGAACAAAAAGAGCATCCATGGGTTCTACTTTGAACAGAACAAGTGACTTGGGGGTAGACAAGCCAGAGGTTTACTAACTCATGCACCTAACATTTGTTAGACAACAGGTACTCTGCTAGGTTCCCGGATACATTGGTAAAGAAGATAAACAAGATCCTTGCTTGCAGGGAGCTTAAATTTCAGTGGGAGATGCAGATAACAAACCACTAACTGAATTTAAAAAACCAATAACTATGGTAAGAAATTAATTTCTTGGTGTGCTGGACTACATCAGCTAGTAGGGAGGGATGCTACTTAGGGTTGTCAAATAAGGCCTCCATGAAAGGTGATATATGTCAAAGTATAAAGGATGAGGTTCTTATAGGGAGCTATCTTTTAGAGAGAGAAGTATCCTGGAAGTGAAGGAAATGGTGATAGAGCAGACCATATGGGTAAAAAAAGGGCATTGTGCCAGCTGACCCTCTTCCTCCTTGGAGAGAAGCAAGGGAGGAATGTCAGCCATATAATGTGTCATCCCTCCTTCTAGCCAAAATTCTATTAGAGGTGTGAAGGCAGGAAAAAAAGAAGTTGTAAATATTGGAAAAGAAGTAGCAAAACTATATTTTCAGATAATCTATTGTATATGTGTATAATCTAAAGGAATTAATAACCACTAGAACAAATAAGTTAATTTATCAAAATCACAGGATACAAATTCAATATAAAAATACCAAATGTATTTCTATGCCAGGAATAAACAATTGGGCGATGACAGTAAGAGTAACAATAGTTTTAACATCCAAAAGCATTCATTACAGTGGCATAAATCTAATGAAAGCTGTGTAAGACTTCTATACTGAAAACAACAAATATTGTTCAGAGAAATCAAAGAATTCCTAAATAAATGGAGTGATATGAATTTGAATGGGAAAAATCAATATTATTAAAAAATGGCAATTCTCCCTAAGTGGATCTATAGATTTGATACAATCTTAGTAAAGATCCAAACAGGATTTTTAAAGGAATGGACAACCTGATTTTAAGTGTTTGTTTGTTTTTTAAATAATAGAAACCTATAATTTTGGAAAAGAACAAAACTGGAGAACTTATACTGCTAAATTTCAAGACACACTATAAGGCTACAGTAATGATTATATAGATAAAGGGAACAGAAGAGAGAGCCTAGAAGAACTCTCTAGGCTTTACCACATTTATATGTGGTAAAATGATTTTAAATGAAGGACCCAATGAGATTCAATAAAGAGAGGAATTTCTTTTCAACAAATTATGAGAGAATAACTGGATAACCATTTTAAAGAGATAAACTCTGATCCCTATATTATATCATACCTCAAAATTAATTTGAGTTTAATCATACACCTAAATGTCAAGACTTAAGCTGTAAAGATTGCAGAAGAAAAATATGAAAAATATTTTTCCAAACTCGGGTAGCCCAAAATTTCTTAGGTAAGATGTAAAAGGCAGTAAAACACAAAGAAAAAAAATGCTAAATTGAACTTTATCAAAATTAAAAAACTCCTCAACAAAAGACATCATTAAGAAAGTGAAAAGGCAAGCCACAAACTGTGGGAAATGACAGAGTTTCAGAACACCTAAAAATCTTTAACAAAAAGACAACAATCCAATAAAAATAGTCAGACATAAATAAACACTTTACAAAAGAAGATATTAGAATGGCCTATAAGCTCATGAAAAAGTGCTAAACATAGTTAGTGATAAGGGAAATGGAAATTAAAGCCTCATCTGAATACCACTACACCCACTATAATGGCTAACATTTAAAAATACTGAAAAAGGACAGCCAGCAAGATGGCAGCAGAGTAAGGAGCTCCTAGACTCAGCTTGTGCTACAGGGCAGTTAGTAATCACCCAGAGCGATCTAAAGCACCTGCCTGGGGGCTCCAGGAGACCAGAAGAACATTCCTGCAACATCCTTGAAAGAATGGAAGGAGGAGATGCCCATCTGCAGAGAAAATTCATGAGTAGAGCCCTCCATGCCCCAGGGGCCGGTGCCATCGCCACTGGAGGCACAAGCTGCCTTGGGAGCTATTCCATGACTGGATTTGGAAGCTCCACTTCCCCAAAATGGGGGAGGAAGAGACAGTTGGACACCAACTTCAGCTACTAATTAGTAAATTCGACTGGCTGAAGTATAATCCTAAGACCAGCTAAAGTTTGAACCTGTCCAAGTTGGAAAGAGGCCAGTGGCCGCCATTTTAACTCTGCCCCCAGCACGAGGGGAAGCAGGGCAGACTGAAAATCACAGTGCTGGTAGGGACCTACTTCTTTCCATCCAGATCGGATTGCAGCTCTAGCCTAAGCCCCAGCCCCACCTCCGGTACGGAGGAAGCTGGGGAGACCTGTGCCAGCCTCTCTGGGAAAATTCAGGCCACGCCACGGAGGCTGGTGATCATCCTGCTCTGGCAGTGCAAGCCACCCCAGGAGCTATTCTGTGGTTGGAATTGGAAGCTCCATTTCCCAAAAACAGGAGGAAAAGACAGTTGGCCACCAGCTTCAGCTACTGATTAGTAAATTTGGCTGGCTAAAGTATAACCCTAAGAACAGCTAAAGTTTGAACCTGTCCAAGTTAGAAAGTGGCCAGTAGCCGCCATTTTGACTCCGCCCCTGGCATGAGGGGAAATAGGGATGACTGAAAATCACAGTGCTGGTAGGGACTGGCTTCTTTCACCCAGATTGGCCTGCAGTCCTAGCCTAAGCTTCAGCCCCACCTCTGGCAAGGAGGAAGCTGATGGGCCCTGCACCAGCCTCTCTGGGTAACTGCAGGTGCATTCGGCTGGCACAGACTGAATAGTCAGAAGTCTACCAGGGCAAATGCGGTCATTTTGGACCCGCATGAGATAGATTGCTGCCTACACCTGCAGCTCCATCCCCGCCCCAGGCAGGGGAGGAAGGAGGGTGAAGCTTCATCAGTCTTTCTGGACAACTACAGTCTAGGCCTGCAGGGCTTGGATTGGTACACACGGCTGTGGCTCTGTCCCTACCCCTGGCAAAGGAGAAAGGTGGGAGAAGCTTCATCAGTCCTTGGGGCAACGTGGGCCGCTTGAGCCTCCACAGCTTATAGCACCAAATACATCCTCAGCTCCTAGTACTGAACCAGCAAGGGAGAAAGGGCAAGAAAGCCCTAAACTAAAGAGAGAAATTGCATCCAGAATAAATACATCTAGTAAGCCAGATGCCAAGGCACCAACAAAAAATTACAATCCATACCAAGAAAAAGGAAGATATGGCCCAGTTAAAGGAAAAAGATAAGCCTCCAGATGACATAAACGAGTTGAGACAACTAAACATAGATGTTCAAACAACTCTCCTTAATAAATTAAATGAGATGGCTAAAGAGATTAAGGATATTAAGACATTTTTGCGAATATCTCACTGTCCTGATTTTGTGATAATCAGGGTAGGCTAAACATTTGCTATATTAGAAGCCATGCATGTGTCACCAGACCCCAGGTCTGGTTTTTGGAATGCTGGTGATGTACTAAGCCTGATTTATTATATGACCATCCTGTATGGGAAAAGACTGTAATTCTAGGTATCTTTGGTCAACCTTAAGAGATATAGCAGGGGGCCAGATATAGCTTGGGTGGTTGGGCATCCATCTCCCATATGGAGGGACCTGGGTTCGATCCCTGGGACCTCCCGGTAAAAATTAAAAGAAAAGAAAAATATAGAAGGTGCAGGGGCCAGCAGGCCCTGTGAGCGGGTGCGCCGTCAGGCAGCAAGATGATGACATAACAGGAGAGTGACACAAGGGAGAGCCAAGACGAGACGCACCGAAAAACCAGGAACTAAGGTGGCGCAGGTGGTAGGACGCCTCTCTCCCACATCGGAGGTTCTGATGATCGAATCCCAGTGAAGACAGGAGGAGAAGGATGAGAAGAGAGGGCAGGAAACAGACACAGAGTTGCCCAGCAAATGGACACAGAAGCAGCAAAAACGGGGCGGGGAGGGGGGGCCAAAAATGGATAAAAGTAAATAAATAAGTAAATCCTTAAAAAAAATGTATATAGGAGGAAGATACAGACTATAGTTGGTAGTAATACTTTGATGATGCTCTTTCGTGATTTGTTAACAAATGTTTCACAACAATGCAGGATGTTTTGTGGGAGGTGATGTGTGGGAGCCCTGTATGATGTTATGCATGTTTGTTTTGTAAGTTCACGATGTTTACTGAACACTTATGGTTTATGTATGTTCATGTATGAATGATATACTTCAATAAATTGTTTTTAAAAAAAAGATGTTGGATGAGCACAAAAAAATTTGAAAGTATATATAGAAAAATAGCAGATCTTACAGGAATGAAAGGTGCAATAAATGAAATTAAAAATACACTGGAATCATATAACAGCAGATTTGAGGAGGCAGAAGAAAGGATTGGTGAACTTGAAGAAATGGCCTACAGAAGCGAACATACGGAAGAACAGATGAAGAAAAGAATGGAAAAAATTGAACAAGGTCTCAGGGAACTAAATGACAGCAAGAGATGTGCAAACATGTGTGTCATGGGTGTCCCAGAAGGAGAAAAGAAGGGAAAAGTGGCAGAAGGAATATTTGAAGAAATAATGGTAGAAAATTTCCTGACCCTATTGAAGGACATAGGTATCTGTGTCCAAGAAGCACAACGTACTCCCATCAAAATTTATTCAAAATCTGAATAAATCCAATAGACTAACTCCAAGACACATACTAATCAGAATGCCAAATGCCAAAGACAAAGAGAGAATTCTGAGAGCAGCAATAGAAAAGCAATGCATAACATATAAGGGATACCCAATAAGATTAAGTGCTGATCTCTCATCAGAAACCATGGAGGCAAGAAGACAGTGTGGTATGATATATTTAAAATACTGCAAGAGAAAAACTTCCAGCTAAGAATCTTATATCCAGCAAGATTTTCTTTCAAAAATGAGGATGAGTTTAGAATATTCACAGATAAACAGAAATTGAGAGTTTGTAACCAAAAGACCAGCTTTGCAGGAAATACTAAAGGATGTGCTACAGTCTGAAAAGAAAAGACAGGAGAGAGAGGCTTAGAAGAGAGTCTAGAAATGAAAATTATATTAGTAAAAGTAACTAAAAGTCTCAAAAGAGTGGTGAAAATAAAATATGACAGGTAAAACCCAAAGATCAAAATGGATGAAATAAGAACTTCCTTTACAGTAATAACATTGCATGTTAGTGGATTAAACTCCCCAATCAAAAGACACAGATTGACAGAATGGATAAGAAAATATGAGCCATCTATATGCTGTCTGCAAGAGACTCACCTTAGACCCAAGGATACCAATAGATTGAAAGTGAAAGGTTGGAAAAAGATATTCCACACATGCAGTAACCGGAAAAAAAAAAAAAAAAGCCGGAGTAGCTATATTTATATCAGATGAAATAGACTTTAAAAGCCACTAATAATGTGCAATCTGAGGAGGAAGAAAGTCAGAAAAAATATTCCACTTAAAATAATGACTAAAAGAATCAAATATTTAGGAAGAAACTTAACTAATGATGTAAAGCACGTGTATTCAGAAAACTACAATGTATTGTTAAATCAAAAAAGACCTAAATAATTGGAAGAACATTCCATGCTCATGGATTGGAAGACTAAATATCATTAAGATATCAATTTTATGGAAATTGATATACAGATTCAATGCAATCCTGATAAAAATTCCACCAGCATTTTTAAAAATAAATGGAAAACACAATTATAAAATTTATTTGGAAGGGTAAGTAGTCCGGAATAGCCAGAAAAACTTGAAAAGCAAAGTTGGAGGATTCTCACTTCCAGATTTTAAATCATATTACCTACCTACAGTGGTAAAAACAGCATGATACTGGCATAAAGACAGATGCATAGACCAATGGAACTGAATTGGTGGATCAGAAACAAGCCTGTCAAACCAACCCAGCTTGGGCAGAACAGTCCATTCAACAAATGGTGCTGAGAGAACTGGATATCCATAGCCAAAAGAAAGAAAGAGGACCCCTATCTCACATCTTATACAAAAATTAACTCAAAATGGATTTAAAAAAACCTAAATATAAATGCAAGAACCATAAAGCTTCTGAAAGAAAATGTAGGAAAACATCTTCAAGGCCTGGTGGTAGGTGGTGGATTCTTAAAGGAGATAAGAGGAGGACTGAGATGGACTACTGATGCTTCATGTATGTGGAAGTTTTAATTAACTTTACTGTAAAAGTGTGAAAATGTATAGAGTTGATGGTAACACATTATAGTGAACAGCAACAGCTGGTTTATAAATGGGAATGTGGCTGGAAAGGGTAGTCTAGGGATGTAAATGTCAATTGAAAGAAAGCTAGAGAATAATCTAGGGACTAACACATTAAACCCAGAGGTAGATGAGAATTGTGGTTGATGGTACAGATGCAAGGGTGTTCTTTGTGAGCTAGAGCACACAAAGGACTCACTGTTGCAGGGTGGTGGGAAAGTGGAGAAGCATGGGAAAAATACAACTGGAGTGACCTATGGACTGTGTTAACAGCAATACTGTAATATTCCTGCATCTATGCCAAAGATGTACTGTGTTGATAATGGAATGAAGGAGTATGGAAAAAGTGTGCCAAATGTATGCTATGGACCCTGGTTAGTGGTAGTAGTCTGATGATATTATCTCATAATCTTTAACAAATGTTCCACCATGGTGTGCTGTGTTGATAGAGGGGTGTGTATAGGAATTCTGCACATGTGCATGATTGTTTTGTAAGTTCACAACTTCTGTAATAAAAATATATTTTAAAAAATAATAGAGTGGGTTGGGGGGATAATATACCAAATGTAAGATATACTTAGTAGTAAGATTTTTGACAATATTCTTCCATAATTTGTAACAAATATCTCACAACAATGCAAAGTGTTGGTGGTGGGTTGATGTATGGGAGTCCTGTATGATGTTATGCATGTTTGCTTTGTAAGTTCACAACTTTTACTCTACACTCATTGTTTATATATGTTCATGTATAAATGGTATAGAAATAATAATAATAATAGGGTGGGTTGGGGGAAAATACACCAAATGTAAGATACTTTGGTTAGTAGTAATAATTTGAGGATGCTCTTTCATCATTAGTTAAAAATGTTTCACAACAATGCAAGGTATTGGTGGTATGGTGAGGTATGAGAGCCCTGTATGATGTTATGTATGTTTGTTTTGTAAGTTCACAACTATTACTATACACTTAACTGTTTATGTACATTTATGTATGAGTGATATACTTCAAACAAATTGTAAAAATAAAAATAATTTAAAAATACTGAAAATAGCAAGCTTTGGCAAGGGCATGGAACTACTTGAACTCTCATTCAATTCTGTGGTAGGATTATAAAATGGTGAAAACATCATGGAAAACTATTTGGCAGTTTCGCATGTAAAACATAAAATTATCATGTGAACCAGCAATTACATTTCAAAGTATTTAAACAAGAGTAATGAAAACATGTCCACAACCAACTGTATAAGAATATTCACAGCAGCTTTATTCTTGTTAGCCCCAACCCAGAAACAACCCAAATGTCCATCAGCAGGTGAACAGATAAACAAATGGTGGCATAGTCATAAATGGAACACTCAGCAATAAAGAAAGAATAAACTACAGAGGCACACAACATGGATGAATCTCTAAAAATGTTGTATGAAAGAAGTCAGACCTAAGGATACATAGTATATGGTTCCTATTATGTGAAGGTCAAGAATGGACAAAACTAACTTATAATGCTACAAGTCAGAAAAAAATGGTTGACTCTGAGGAAGGCGAGACTTTCAGAGAAGACTTTCAGAGGTGATGGAAATGTTCTGTATCTTGATTTCGGTGATGGTTACAGAAGTATCTGTATTTTTCAAAACTTGAACTATATACTTAAAATTTGTATAATTCAATGTACATAAATCTTACCTCGTTTAAAGAAAAACTGCTTCTCCTCTTCCTACTTACTTCCCAAATTAATGAAAGCCTTAAAGAAAGGATTCAGGAAGGCTCAGAAAGTGGGGAGAAATCTGGATTGGGAAGCTTATGCCCTTGTGTGACCTTTATCACATCTTTGTTCAAACTGTCCACACTGTTTCAGATGGTTCTTATAAACATTAGCAATACAAATATTACCAATAATAACAACAACATGCATGTGAAAGGTGCACTTCTCTATAGATGAAGAAAGTGGTTTTATAAACTTTTTTTTTTTGAGAACCATAGAATCTGACATGAAGCCCACAGCTGGCCTTTGGTTGAAGCCGAGGTGGGAGAACGGGATAGGGACTTCACTCTTGCCTTCCCTGCCTTTCTCTCTCAGACAGTCGCCTGAGGTAGCTCTGCCCAGCAGTGAAGTCTGAAGACCACGGTGGAAGGGATTCTCTTGTGTCAAACTTGCCACATTGACTTCTACTAGAAAATTTTTGTAAATACTGTTATGAAGTCTTTCAGCTGTGCTGGAGACAAACCATTTCTCAGCTTGTGACTAGATTAAGTGTAAGAGTCAGGATCCCCTGTCCTTGCGAACTTACCACACAGACCCCGCCCAAAGTGGACCCAAAACCCGATGTTCGCGCACTCACCCTCTCATCTCTGAGATCCCTAGTGATCCACTCCTGACCCGGATATACCAGTGTTTTACACACATACGGAGGATGAATAAGCACTACTGAGTCCTGCCCAGATTTCTTATTTTCTAGCTCTTTTTCTGTCCTTGTTTTATGCTTTTGTAATTATCTCTACCTGCTTCCCTGGGGTTTTTTCCCTCTGCTCTCTCTGGAACTCAGAAAAGGAAGGGATATATTCATGATCACAAATCCCCTTTTCTGAGAACTCATTGCTCTTCAATTCTCCACTAAATCCCTGATAACAAACAAGTGAAGAGACAAAGGTCACACGCAATGCTAAACATGACTGAATACATGCACCGCAAATGGAGAATTGTTTTGAAACAAGTGCCCTGCAGGCTGGTGCCCCAGGCATATCCCACACATCGCCTGAAGACTGCTCGTGGGGCACCTTGCCCACTCCCTCTCAAAACTGAGTCTTAAGCATTAATTAATGAGCGATTAGTTCAGCCTCATGAGTTATCACTCTAATAAAATGGGTGTTGAAGCCCTAATCGCAACCAGTTTGAGTGTGTTATTGCTATTCTAACAGACCTCTATAATTCAACAATTAGGAAGCATGAAATGTAGTTTAACAGACATAATTTGATGATTTAAAATTGTTCATCTGGTGTGAGCCATTTGTTTCTATTAATATACCTCAGGTCACGTGGAGAATGACTCTTCAAGAGGACCTACAGAAGGCTGCTTTTTCCTGCCTGCCTTCTAAACCAGCTTGCTGGGGAAGGTTTTCTGATACACTCTCTGCCATCAACTCTTTGATCTTGGGCAAGTCAGTCTGAACAATTCGATGTATGTGTCTTGACTGTACAGTAAAATCAAGCTCTGGGATAGGAGCTGTATAGTCAGGTTCTCCAGAGAAACAGAACTGACAGGATATCTATATAGATATATTGATATATCGATACATGGGATTTATTATAGGAAGTGGCTCTTGTGACTGTCTTGTCTTGTCTTCTCCCCAGTCTTAAAGGGAAAGCTTTCAACCTTTCCCCATTGAGTACGATGTTGGCTGTGGGTTTTTCATATATGCCCTTTATCATATTGTGGAACTTTCCTTCTCTTCCTATCTTTCAAAGTGTTTTTATGAAGAAAAGATATTGGATTTTGACAAATGCCTTTTCTGCATCAATCAAGATGATCATGTGTTTTTTTTTTTCCTTCAATTTGTTAATGTGGTGTAGTATGTTAATTGATTTTCTTGTGTTGAACCACCCTTGCATACCAGGAATAAATCTCACTTGGTCGTGGTGTATAATTCTTTTGATATGCTGTTAGGTTCTATTTAGAAGTATTTTGTTGAGAATGTTTATATTTATGTTCATTAGAGAGAGTGGTCTGTAATTTTCTTTTCTCGTA
>JAQZBX010068108.1:0-15815 GCA_029593785.1 Cabassous unicinctus
TGATGCCTTTTTGTCCCTGAATATCCATGTGATTTGCACCATCATCGCTGACCTGTGTGTGAGTCTGAGCACAGACTACTCACCACATTGAGGTAGGCATTGCTACCAGTATCACTGGGGTACTTGTAGAGGGGGCTGTTCTCTCCAGTGTAGCCCTCCCAGGAGCCATGGAGGTCATAGGTCATGACATGGATGTAGTCCAGATACCTGAGGGGAGGTAAAGGATTTAAAATCAAATCTGATATCATTTCCCACACCAATTCAGGCAAAAGAGACCACTTCCAAAGCCTCTTAAACAAGGTCCAGACCAACAAAATAGATCAAGGACAAGCACCCTGTGTAAATTATTTCTTCAGGAGTTTGTGGATAAGATGCATCACTCACTGGGACAGCTGGGGTATCTCGTAGCCAGACTGGATGTTGGAGATGCCAGCAGCTACTGCAGCAGTGACCATGAGCCTGGGCTTGTTGATCTGCTTGGCTTCCTGCTCAAAAGCTTCACGCATTTCCTATATGCAAATAGGAGAAATTCTATGAATACTAACTCTAAGTTGATTGACTTCCATTACAACTCTGTGTATTAATGGAATCTTTTCCATCCTTCATTCTTCAGCATCCTCACTAGAATAGAGTCTCCAAGTCCTTCACTTCCAACTGAGAATGCAGGGAGCATAGGTTTTCTGTATCCCTCAGTGGTCTTGCACATGAGGTTGGATGTATGCTTTCCAATCAAAATGATATGGTTATTAGCTCACCTGCACCAGGACAGTGAAGAGATGCTTGTCCTGAGGAGGGCTCCCACGAGAACCAGGATACTCCCAGTCAAAGTCCAGCCCATCAAACTCATACTGGCGCAGGAATTTGATGACTGAGGCAATGAAAGTCTGGCGGTTCTCAGGAGTGGAAACCATGGTGGTGAAGCTGAGGGA
The DNA here is from genome assembly GCA_029593785.1 of Cabassous unicinctus. Taxonomy (NCBI): domain Eukaryota; kingdom Metazoa; phylum Chordata; class Mammalia; order Cingulata; family Chlamyphoridae; genus Cabassous; species Cabassous unicinctus. The sequence goes on from JAQZBX010068108.1 coordinate 930, forward strand.
GACCCAAAGAAGGCAGAGTGAGGGAGTGCCTCAGTTGTCCCAACACCTTGTAGTAAAATCAATCTTGGAAGTCATCTCAAAGAAGGACTTACGGAGCAGTTCCAAAGTTCCAGCCACCAATAGCCAGGAGAGTTTTCAGTTGACTGTTTCTGAGGGAAAAGAAACAGTGTTATATCAGAATAAAAATAAGAAAGGGAAGATATTTCAACATTAGCTGTTACCATGAGTGAGAAGCCAGGAAAAGTCTCATGCAGCCTCTCATACAGTTTCATCTTCATTTTCAATCTTATTTCCTAAATTTTGAGAATGGTCTAAGTAGATGACCTAAGGTTGGTTTGTTTCAAGGTCTTTACTGTTCTAATTATTCTCTTTGAATGGAAGCCCTTGCCGAAGGAGATTGAGTGCTTCATCAACACCAGCTTTGGATTCTAAGTAGAAGATTGTTTAAATCTAAGTCCACAAGTGGTTGAATTTTTCTAAATTTCCCTTGACAATGGAGCTGCATTTCAGCTTATAACCACCTCCTGTAAGCAACCACTCCTCTTAATGCTAGCACCATTTCTGTAATGGGGGTACAAAGAAAGCTCTGAATTTATCAGCATGCTGCTTGTTGGACTGTTTGAAATTTCAGCCTGGAGGCTGCTGTGGAAGGCTTTGTTCAAATTGCTCTTGAAGGTTAAAAGATTTTGAATCTCAGTGCTTTCTTTGCTTACTTGTTCTTCAGGCCATTGAAGGACTGGTAGAGAGTCACGTCATCCCATTCGATAGTGGTGATCTCGTTGTTGCTCATCCCAGCAAAGGCGTAGATCAGGTGAGTACAGAGGCAGGGGTCGATGTTGTCAGGCTTGAAGCGCCCCAGGCCTGGCCGGTACTGTGCCCAGTTGGTGAAGTAGCATGTCAGCTGGTAGGCAGAACCTGTTATCCAGAAGAAAAGGGTAAGAAGCTATTATAGAGAAAACTCCCTGGGGAGTCAGAGATTGCTTAAGAAACCACAGATTTCCAAATAACTTTCCCATTAAGTCTTAAAGGGAAGGTCTGCATGAGAACCCTGGTGCAGCAAACCCATAATTCACAAGAAGTCCAGGGCTGAAGATAGTCTCTTAGAGAAAGCTTTTCCCTCCCAGAGAGAATTAAAGAACCTTAGAAATCAGTGCCTGTAGCTGAAATAAAAACCTAAAGCTGGGAAACTCTGATTTAGATATATTCTAGCCCCCTTTAGATGCCAATAATAGTAATTACTTGTTCTGTACAAAGCACTGCTCTAATTTACTTAGATTAATTTATTAATCCTCATTTCAACCCTATAAGTACATGCTATCATTATTCCTATTTTACCCATTTGGAAACAGAAATGATGACGGGATAAACCTATTTAGCACCTACAGTTGTCTCCCTGAGTAATAATTCCACCTGGGGGAAATGAGCCATCCACAAGGAGCCTAGAGTCTTGGCTTGTGGTGTAGATTCTGTCATGAACATTCCTATATTGCCTGAAACAAGCCATATAATCTATCTGTGCCTTAGTTAACTGAACTATGAGAAGAGGTGGTAATGTCTTTCCTGTCCATCTCACAAAGAAGACTTATTTTAAAAACTCAGTAAGATGATAGCCTTGAAAATGCTTTAACAGAGCAAAAGGCATCTGTAGATGGCTTGCAATGTTATTTTTATTGTTGACATTTATTTTGAAGACCACTATCTACTCTGCTTCTGCTTTGGAATTTTCAGCCAGATATTCCCAATCCTTGAAACTTGGTTAGGGAATTTCCAACCCTCTTAAGAAATTAATGATATTCTTTGTTTGAAGTAGAAAGGACAGAGGGCCATGTTGCGTTTCCAAATTATGAGGGAAAAAGACAGTGGACAATAAGGTGGTTCATCCCAGGAAGAATACATACCTATCTCAGCTGTCAGCACAAGGAGGAGACCTTAAAGAAAAAGAGAACTATCAGCTGGAGGAACTCATCTGTGAACAGAGCAGCCTTTGTGAACTAGTGACTTCCCCTTAGCATTAGGCAGCTTTTCCTATGTTTTACTCTTTGGGTCCTTGTTAGAGCCTCTATGGGTACCCAAACTTGCTGGTAAAGCCTCAGAATTCTTCTGGAAACCCATATCCCTCTACTCCCTCTCACAAGACCATTTAAAGTGACATGGCCTTTGAGGCTCAGTGAAGGAAGGGACTGAATCAGAGGAAGGGTGGTGGGAGACCTATTACCAGGGAAGGAACCATGGTCTCTTACTTTTACCAAAAGCAATAATCTCAAGCATTTTGGTTTGAATTAGAAGGCAAAGGAAAGTTTTAAAGGGACAGAAAAGTGCAAGAAGAGAGAATGACTCACAGCCACGGAGCAGTGAGCACCAGTTCCTTACCGGTGAGGAGGGTGAGCTTGGTCATCTTGCCTCAGAGGTAGAGCCTCCTTCATCCAACCTGCCTTTTATACCTTCTTCATCCTCTCCCATGGCTTATCATATTTTCCTTTATCGTGACTGACTGTAAAGTGAGTGTTGATTTGGCAAGGCTCACAAAGGCCAAGCCCCAGTAAGAACCCATTAGTGATAGGGAAACAATACTATCTTGATTTCATTTTACAAGAAGAAAAGATTGGACTCAAGCATGGGAACCATACTAATAAGCTCCATTACAGACTAGCTTATGTAATTCAATTAATAATATAGTACAGTGTGTGGGGAAGAATCCTTGAGACGTGGAATTCTGACTTGAGAACAAAGACAGAGTGTCTGGAACGCCAGACACTTGCTCAAAAGGAAAACCTTGAGAGCACTGTTTGAAATCTTGCTGGCATCAAGACTCAAGGATAAGATAAAGATAGACAATAGGTGTAAACTTTGCCTACAATAAATTCCCAAGAGATATCCGAGAGTAATTAATCACTAGCCATGCTTCTCTGCACATAACCGGAACCTTGCTCTGCTAATAAAAGCGCTGGGCTGTCTGTGCTTCGGGACTAGCTTGGCAAATACGTTCTGCTAGCCCCCTGACCCCAGCTTTCTCTTAAACTCTTAGTCTTGTCTTTCTTATATTGCAGTACCCTTCACTGAGTCACCCACTTTACAGCAACAACAGTGGACTATATTCTCTGTTTGGATAGTGAAGCAACTAATTTCATACACTGTCTTTGACATTGACTACCTTTACATTTATTCATTCTTTTTCATCATTCATTCATTCACTGTAAGAATAAAGGCCCCTCCTTAAGCAAAGGCATAGTGGGCTGTCTCCTTTTTGAACCCTATCTATCCCAACCCTCTACCCCTGAAGTGGTCCTATCTGGTTCCTCTCTGCCCAGGCTTCTTCCCATTGCAGTGCTTCCCTGGGTTTGGCCTGTCTCACCTGCTCCCAGCATAATGTACTTGGACACCAGACCCTGAACCCAATGGGTAACATTCTCTAGGGGGTTCTTTTCTCTAGACAACACCTCTTCCTGATGCCCAGATTCCTTGAATGGGTCTAAAGTTCTCGTTTCACTGGGGCTATCACCGTAGTAACTGAGGTCTATAAGGCTCCTCTCCTTGGTCCTAAAGGCCCCTCTCCCAGGACTCTCCATTTCAATCCCCACCACCAGTGCTCTCAGAGCTTACTGAAGCTTCCTTTTTCTCTTTGAAATCTATTTTGTATATGACTCCAGTTCCAGGGTCGGGGGTACTTTATTGGCTCCCTGTTGCCTCATAAGGGCAGTCCTTACTCCTTCATCTGTCATCAAGATGCTCCACAGTCTGGCCTCAATTTACCCTTCCAGACTTTCTTCCTGCTAACTCTTCAGGATAAATCTTGCTTATGAAAGTATACTATTCTTCATGCTCAAAACAGTCTCATCTCCATGCTTTTACTGAAGCCATTCCCTCTGTCTGGAATATAGAATATTTTCTTCCCATAGCTACCACACCACCATCTTTTTAAAAAATATATACTTTTTTATTTTTTAAAAAGAAACTTAGATTACATAAATGTTACACAAAAAATATAGGAGATTTCCATATGCCCTGCTTCCTAGCCCTCCCACATTTTCCCACATCAGCAACATCCTTCATTAGTGTGATACATTTGTCACCGTTGATGAACATATCTTAGGGCTTTGCCACTAAGCAATATTTGCAGTTTACATTGTAGTTTATGCTCTCTCCTGCACATTTTTGCAAGTTATTACATTATATACAATGGCCTGTCTCTGTCATTGAAATATCATTCAGGATAATTCCCAAGTCCCAAAAATGCTCCAAAATTATAACTATCTTTCCCTCTCCCTGCCCTCAGAACCTCCAGTGGCCACTGCCTCCACATCCATTGCTAGGATCACAACAAGTCTACAGTATAACAACTGTAAGTCTACTGTAGTCCATCATCCATTCCCCAATCCTGAGGATTCTGTAGTGGTGATACCCACTCTACCTCTAATTGAGAGGGGGCTTAGGTCCCATGGGGTAGATGGATGGGACTTTCTTGCTTGTAGTTAAAGACTGTCTCTGTTCCTTGAGATGGTTGCTGTCAGTCATCTTTTCCTTGTTAGTTGTCCTGGGTGAGTCCAATGAACTGGAGAGTAGGTGTTGCAAGTCTTTTGAGATTCAGGGCCCAACTGGCATATGGATAGCCCAAAGATTTAAATCTCTTGGACATGCAATTATCAACTCTAGTACTAACTACTGGCTCAAATACAGGGGCAGCAGAGCCATGTGTAGGGAAAACAGAACTGAGTCCAACTGTATCACACTGGGGAGCATAAATTCCAAAGTAAGGCCCACTGGCAGGGTGCCAAACTCCTGTGCTATCTGTCCTGCCTATAGTGTCTGGATGTCTCCAGAGCCCTCAGGAGCTCCTTATTTGAGATAATATTTAATTTGGTAGTCTATGAGTTCCTGCTGAGATGTGCATTTCCTCTGAAATGACCTCCCAACTCACTTTGAAGTCTCTTAGCCATAAACTCATTTGTCTTTACCCTTCCCCCCTTTGGGTCAAGATCTTTTTCCAGTTGCATTTCTAGTTGGTGCTTGGTAGTAATCTCTCAGTGCCAGGGAAGCTCATCCCTGGGAGTTATGTCCCATGCTGGGGGGAAGGTAATGCATTTATATGCTGAATTTTGGCTTAGAGAGAGCCCACATTTGAGCAACAAGGAGGCTTTCAGGAGGTAACACTTAGGTACCCTATAATAGTAGGGTAATTTTCAATTTCAGAAGTAAAGGTTCGTAAGTACAGTCATCACAATCAAGGGCCTGTCAATGGTCCATCCTCCTTCACTAGTCACTGCCCCTGTACTCAGGGGATTCTTGCTGTCTCATTAGAGAATGTGGCAGAGGTCCCCAGGATAGTAATTCTAATTACTATCTTAAAAGGTCTGGCTCAAATGCTCTCCACCGTGACACATTCCCTAATCATCCCAGCTGGGAGTGGTCACTTTCCTTACCTCTACTTCTCTGGCATTTTGTTTGTACCATTCAGATAATTTGTTGCTTATTTTATGGGCCAGGTATAGGGAAGAAGTGTGGAACAGTGGAAAGGGCCACACATATTGAGGTTAAAATCTTCTCTACCACTTATTAGATGTGGGAATTTGAGAAAGTCCCTCAATCTGTTTCCTAATTTGTAAAAGGATGATACAAATGCTTCATTTTCAGGGCGTTTTTAAACATTAAACAAAATAAATGTAGGGAAGTGGATATGGCTCAAGTGGTTGAGTGCCTGATTCCCACATGGGAGATCCTGGGTTCGGTTCCTGGTGCTTCCTTAAAAAACAACAACCACCAAAAACAAACAAACAAACAAACAAGCAAACAAACAAACAGAAAACAACTCAGGGGAGCTTGAGTTGTTGAGTTGAACAGGCTCAGTGGTTGAGTGCTGGCTTCCCACATATGACGTCCCAGTTTCAATCGTTGGCCCTAGTACCTCAGAAAAACAAAAATTAAAAATGTAGAGGTTCAAGCACATAAACACTCCAGAAATGATTCTTATCATTATAGAATATTTGTACTTGTGCCTTATTTCCTCTGTTTGACTGAAAACTCCTAAAGAATTCCAGTCAAACAACCTTGATTTCTGTTATCATACCTAAAATCAAATTCCTATGCAAAATAAGTCTCCAAATAAGCATTTATTGAGCACAAAATGAATTAATTTTAGTAAGAGTAATTATTGTGAATATGTTACACCACAGACAGGCTGGTGCAAGAATATCTTTGGGGCATTTTATCTTCAGATACCTTTCCATTTATACCTTATTGAGGGCTATGTGGACACATTGCCTGCGTGAGCACAAGCACTTAGGAATTGCAGCATAGATTTTAGTTGTGTCTGTTTTGCAGCCTAGAGAAGGACTCCTGTAAAGCTCATGACTATAAAGGTGAGGCTTTGAGGCACTGGACATTACCAGGTACACCTGTAGGAAAGGTAATTGTGCTTCTCTCACCTTGTACCTCAGTCCTCCCAAGTTCCCATTAGCCCCTTCTGTGTCTCCCTAACTGTGTTTCAAATCCTCAAAGCCTTCCTCTACCTCAGAAGTAAAACAGTTAAGCTAGCATCTGGAGCCCTTTGCTGATGCCTTTGGTTCTGGACCCAGCCCACCCCTGAGTCATGTTGGGTTTCCAACCTGCAGAATGACATTAGGTCTTGACCTCATACTTGCTCCCGGACCTTAAAGCTTTTAAGTGGGTTCAAAGAAGTTCACATTTGTTTGAGCCAGCTCAGTCATGGAGCCGGTTACTTTGAAAGCCTCCCAATCCTATTTTGGGCTCCTGGAAATCACACAGAAGGCTATCAATATTCCTTTGTTCTGGCCTCTCTTTAATGTTAAGGGCAGATTCCAAGCTGTAATTCCAGCCCAATGCTATCCCAAACCTTTCAAAGGACTCTAAGGAGCAGGATCACAGCAGTAGTGGAAGAAAAATATAACCTTTCACTCAACATTGAGGTCATGGGTGAGAAAAAGCCCCGGACTTGGAAATCAGGTGACGTCTAGTGTGAGCTCTACCGCTACTATGCTGAGTGCCTGGGGAAAGCCACTATATTTCTCTGGCTATTGTCATGTATTCATAGCAAGTGATGTCCATGGTCTCTTCCAGAAACAGATCAACATGCTCTCACTCTCTCTTTCCATAGTGCCTTCACACCTGCTGGTTACTCTTCCTAGAATATCTACCAACCTTCTTACCTCCTAATTCTACACACATGCACACACACACACACAAACACTTAATCTTGCTAAATTCTATTTCTTTTTACTCTTCAAAACACAACTGGAAAAAAAAGAAACTCAGCTGAGACATAGCTTCATGCTTTAATTTCTTCCTCCTCCCTGTGGCTGGCTCCTTTTGTTCTTTCCTACCTGTAAAAGCGATCAGTCCTCTCTTCTGTATCCACACCTGCTCTCTGGGTGATCTCATTCTGTCCCATAGCTCTAAATACCATTTCTGTCCCTCTCTCCAGCCACCCTATCCTCCTTCCTTTTCCCACAAAATGCCAAGCAACCTTACACCTGAGGTTTTGCATTTGCTGTTTCCTCTGAATGTTCTTTCTCCCAAATACTGGTAGGTTCACTCTCTCACTTTATTCAAGTCTCTGCTCAAATGCCACTTTTCAAAAAGACCATCTGTATTAGTCAGCCAAAGGAGTGCTGATGCAAAGTTCCAGAATTCTGTTGGCTTTTAAAAAGGGGATTTATTTGGTGTAGAAGCTTACAGTCACAAGACCCTGAAGAGTCCAACTCAAGGTACCATAAGAGGTACTTTCTCACCCAAAGTCTGTTGCCATGTGTTGACACAAGATGGCAGGCAATGTCTGTGAGGGTTCAGCCTTCCTCTTTCCTCTTAAGGCTCCGTGGTCCCAGCTTCTTCCAATCTTAGCTGCAGACTGGCATAGGGCTGGTCTGTCTCCCAGGGGTTTGTTTCTTTCCAGGCTCAGCTGCTCTGCTCTCTTCACAAGGCCAGCTGTAGACTATCAGCTCATTTCTTCCTGGTGCCTCTGCCATGTCTAATTAGCACTCTCTGTTCCTCTGTGTTCTTCTTCTCTGTGTATACTTCCGTGTAAGAGTCTGATTTATCAGCCCAAGCGGGCTGGGACTCAACGCTGAGTTGCACTCTAATGACGTGGTTGAATCAAAGCCCTAAATCTTAACATAATTTAATCAGACATCTCAGCTGAATCTAATACATTCAAAGGGTATCACCCCCAGGGAAACAGAACAGTTAACAAACATAATCTATATTTCTTTTTGAAATTCATCAGTAATATCAAACTGCTACACCATCCCTTACTATTCTAATAAAAATAGCAGCATTTTCTATCCTGAGGCTATTTTATTTTTCAGTCTTGTTATTTTCTAATTGTCTCTAATTATATTAATTTGTATTTGTTTATTGTTTATGGCCTTTCTCACTTACTAGAATGTATGCTTCATGAGGACAAGAAGAGCTCTCTTTTGTTCCCCTCTGTATTGACAGCACCTGGGATTGTTCTTGGTAATATAGTTGGCACTTAATAACTATTAAACAAATTAATTTTCCCAACCACTCAAGAAATTCCAGACTTGCATATACATCTGCCTTCTCAGTATCTTGCCTTCTATAATTAATAGACTTCTCAGCCTAATAGAGGGCTTAACAGTACTTCTAATTTCTACCTTTAACTCCAAAATCTGTTCCTTCCTAGTTTTTCCAAACTCAGTAAATAAATGATACTCCCATTAATTCAGATGCTCTAACAAAAAAATGTAGGAGTCACACTTTATTTCTTTTTCTTACTCCTCCTTCCACACAAACACGTCCATCACGTCACTAAGTTCTATTAGTTCTACTTCCAAGATGTATTCCTTATCCTTTGGCTCACGCCATCTTCAGAACATCCAAAACTCATTTCTTTTCTAGAATTTGGCAATAGCGTATTCACTGTTTCTGTGCTATCATTTTTGCCTCCTCATAAATACTCTCTGTTCAATAGCCAAAGGCGTTCTTTAAAACAGTGAATCAGATCATGTCACTCTTAAAACTTTCTCAAATCTTCCCATTGCACTTGGAATTAAAACCATATTCCTTTCTTTGTCCAACAAGGTCCTACATGATATCGTTTTACAACTTAGACTTCACTTCATTACTATTCTCATTTTTCTCCTTGTAGTGTAGCCTAAGGTATGTATTACTATGGGAATTTCCAGAGGTTGTGTGAACACATGGGTGCTTTTAATAGAATAAATATCCAATTCTCAAAAGTCCTATGCACTCTTTGCTAGGATTTGTTTGGCTGAAAACTAGTCTGTACTCTGAAGATTCTCCTTTATTCCTTCCTTTTTCACAATTGCTTTTCTTCCAAAAGAGAAGAGAAAAAAGAATGTAAAACATGTGCAACAAAAAGGAATCACATTATAGGACTGTAGATTCAAACCCAAATATACCAGTGATTACATTAAATACTGGATACTCTGGTAATTACTCAAAGATTCCTGTTTTATTTATTTATTTTTCTTTATTAGAGAAGTTGTGAGTTTACAGAACAATCATGCATATAATACAGGATTTCCACATACCACCGTATTCTTAACAACTCGCATTAGTATGGAACATTTGTTACAATTGATGAAATCACATTTTTTAAATTGTACTATTAACTATATAGTCCATGGTTTAGCTTACAGTTCACTGTGTAGTGTAGTTCCATGGATTTTTTTTTAAGTTTTTATTCTGTTACTGTATATACAATCTAACATTTCCCCTTTAATCACATTCAGATATATATTTCAGTCTTCTTACTACGTTCGTAATGTTCTGCTACCATCACCACTGTCCATTACCAAAACATTTCCATCATTCCAAATAGGCACTCAGTATATTTTAAGCCTTAACTTCCCATTCCCTATCCCCACCCCATCCCCTGGAAAGCTATACTCTAGCGTTTGCTTATTCTAATTATATCATATGAGTGAGTTTATACAATATTTGTCCTTTTGTGTCTGGCTTATTTCACTTAAACATGAGATCTTCAAGGTTCATCTATGTTGAAATATGTATCAGGATTTCATTCCTTTTTACAGCTGAATAATATTTCATTCTATGTATATACCATGTTTTATTTATCCATTCATCAGTTGATGGATACTTGGGTTGCTTCCATCTTTTGGCAATTGTGAATAATGCTGCTGTGAACATTGATGTGCAAATATCTGTTTGAGTCCCTGCTTTCAATTCCTTGGGGTATATACCTAGTATTGGGATTGTTAGGTCATATGGTAATTCTATACTTAGCTTTCTGAAGAACTGCCAAACTGCCTTCCACAGCAGCTGCAGCCTTATACATTGCCACCAGCAACGAGTGGGTGTTCCTATTTCTCCACATCCTCTCCAACACTTACTTGCCTGTTTGTTTTTTAATAGCAACCAATCTAATGGGTGTGAAATGGTATCTTATTGTGGTTTTTACTTGCATTTACCTGGTGACTCATGATGTTGAGCATCTTTTTACGTGCTTTCTGGCCTTTTGTATATCTTCTTTAAAGAGATATTTATTCAAGTCTTTTGCTCAATTTTTTATTGGGTTGTTTCTCTTTTTGTTGTTCAGTTGAAGGATTTCTTTATATATTCTGGATATTAAACCTTTATAGGACATGTGGGTTTCCAAATATTTAATCCCATTGTGTAGGTTGTCATTTTACTTTCATGAGGCAAAAGCTTTTAATTTTGATGAGGTCCCATTTATCTACTTTTTTCTGTTGTTGCTGTGTTTTGCTTGTAAAGTCTAAGAAATCATTGCCTAACATAAGGTCTTGAAGATGCTTCCCTAAATTTTCTTCTAGCAGTTTGATAGTTCTGGCTCTTATATTTAGGTCTTTGATCCATTTTTAGTTGATTTTTGTATAAGGTGTGAAGTTTTGTTTTACTTTACTGTTTTATTTTATTTTATATTTTTTCCCTGCCTTGTCACTCGTGGTACAAGGTGCAGCCTCATAGGGCCTGGTGGTCCCAGTGACGTGCAAGCAAGTGCTCTTGTGTTGCAGCTTAACCCCCTGTGCCACACGTAGGTGCAGCAGGAGCTCAAAGGCAGCACGTCAGACTTTTATTTTTTTTAAGTATTTGTTTTGTCCCGATGAACCAGCAGCAGGACTCACCCAGATAGAAGACATAGGGAAGGACCCAGCCAGGACTGTACCAAACTGCCCTACAATGGGACAAGTTGAGATTTTGAAGAAAGAGTCACTAAATGCCAGGGTTATCGGTCCAAAAGCATTTGTTAGGGGAACTTACATACAGGGAGCTGCAGCTACCTAGCAACAGAAAGCAAGATGGCAGGAAGTTCCATCGAGTATGTTCACACCTCTAGCAAACCCTCTACGGATTATATATGGTTGAGGAACAAAGGTGGCTAAGTGCCAGGGGCTTACATGCAAGTATTGGGAAACATTTTGGTAAGTGCTATCTTCTCAAAATAAGATATGCTTAGGCCAGACTGCATACAAGATTATGGCAGCCAAAGTTTGGTGTGCTTCCAGGATATTGTGGGGAAGGGATGTCAGAGAGGGAGCACAGGGACAAGGTCAATCCTGTCAGGTAGGAGATGCTATATGTATCACACAGCATCCAACCATAATGCTACTTATAAGAGGAATATCACAAGAATGCAGAAAGGTTGAAGTTAAAATATGCCATGCAAATACTAATCAAAAAATATGCCATGCAAATACTAATCAAAAAAACTTGGGAGATGGGAAGACAGTGGACTAGAAAGACATGGGACTCTCCTCTGTTGCAGAAAAATAGCTAGAGGACAGGCAGAAACAGCCTGGAAAAAAATCGTTTAGGGTTTAGGACACTAAACCAGTGTCCAGGGGAAGGCTGGACACTGCCCAGAAGAGAGAGGGGCAAAGGAAAAGAATTGTGACAGCAAAACTGTGAGTTAAAAGCTGCAGCTGCAACTGCCTGCATCTTCCTACACCCTATAGACACTTTGGAATTCTCAGGCCTCAGGGCCAGGGGCTATAGACAAAGGGGATCCCAGGGTTCCACCTCCCCAGGAAAGGGGAGAGAGAGTGACACAGCCTGAGGCTGTGTTTTTGACCCACAGTTTGGTCTGCTGTGTCCCAGGAGCCCTTCCAGGACTGGTGGGGCTGTGACATTGTTTGCCTTGGCAGCTGACACAGGACTAAGGAAATCTGACCCACTCAATCTGCATCTCTACTGAATGAGACTGCTTATTGAGGATGCAGAGGAGAGTGGAACTATTTCTTACCCAGGAAAAGGAAGGGGGCTGCCAGCAAAGGCTGGAGAACTGCCTCTGAGAAAATCAGAATTATGAGGCTCTTAGCCTCCAGACAGGATCCTCTATCCCATTATCCTGGCCTTATTGCAGCACACACTCTGACAAGGCTTTGAACTTTGAGAGGGCTGCCATTGAGCGCCATCTGCTGGAGGACCAAGAAACTGCCAGTGAGAAAATGAAAAGTAAATAAGTGAGAGGCTCTTTCCAGCCTTTACAGCATCACTCCCCAAAGTCCTAGGAAGCGGGTCTGCAACCCATTACTGGGGCCAAAGTCCAGATGTGAGCAACAAACAGTGAAAATCCTAAAGACCCAAAACAGGTTGAACCAAGAATCACACAGCCTCTCAAATCCCTATGAAAGAGAGAGAAATTGAGCATCTGAATAAACTCCCCATACTAATCAAATGCCTAGACATCAGCAAAAAAATAACAAGCCATACTAAGAAAATGGAAGAAATGGCCCAAGAAAAGGATTATATCAAAGACCCAGAAGAACACAGGATTTGAGACAACTAATCAACAAGATACACACAAGTTTTTAAAATCAAATTAATGAGTTGAAAGACAATATGGCTAAAGAGATAAACAACATCAAGAAATACTGAATGAGCACAAAGAAGAATTTGAAAACCTGAACAGAAAAGCAACAGAGCTCATGGGATGAAAGACACAATAGCTGGGATCAAAAACACATTAGAGGGAAACAGATGTGGCTCAAGCGATTGGGCTCCCATCTACCATATAGGAGATCCAGGGTTTGATTCCCTGAGGCCTCCTGGTGAAAGGCAAGCTGGCCCGCGTGGCAAGCTGGCCCAAATAGAGAGCTGCCCCACGCAGACTGCTGGCCCGCGCAGCATGCTGACCCACACAGAGTACTGGCCCATGCGGAGAGCTGGCACAGCAAGATGATACAATAAAAAAAGACATGGAGGAGAGACAATAAGACAGCAGACCAGGGAGCTGAGGTGGCACAAGAGATTGAGCACTCTCTCCCACTCTGGAAGGTCCCAGAATTGGTTCCTGGTGCTGCCTTAAGAGAAGACAAGCAGACACAGAAGAGCACACAGAGAGCAGACAGTGAGCACAAAACAAAGAGGGGAGAGGGAGAAATAAATAAATAAATAAATCTTTAAAAAAAACACACACACACACATTAGAGGCATACAACAGCAGACTCGAAATGATAAAAGATGGAATAAGTGATACAGAAGACAGAACAGCTGAAAATGAAGACAGAAAAGAACAGAGAGAGAAAAGAATCAAAAAAAATGAGCAGAGGCACAGGGAATTGAAGGATAACAAAAAATGCAACAATATGCATATTATGGGAGTTCCAGAAGGAGAAGAGAAGGGAAAAGGGGAGAAAGAGTATTTGAGGAAATAAGAGCTGAAAATTTCCCAACTCTCACAAAAGAAATAAATGAATTAGATGTCCAAGGAGCATAGCATACCCCAATCAGAATAAATGTAAATAGAGCTACTCCAAAACACATATTACTCAAAATGTCAAGTGTCAAAGATAAAGTGAAAATTCTGAGAACAGCAAAGGAGAAGCAAACTGTCACATACAAGGGATGCCCACTGAGACTTAGTGCAGATTTTTCATCAGAAACCAAGCAGTCGAGAAGACAGTGGTATGATATGATTAGGATACTGAAAGAGAAAAACTGCCAGCTAAGAATTCTTTATCCAGCAAAATTGTCTTTCAAATATGAAGGTGAGTTTAAAATATTCACAAACAAACAGAAACTAAGTGAGTTAATAAAAAGGAATCCACCTTTGCTGGAAATATTAAAGGAAGATTAAGCCTGAAAGAAAAAGACAGGAGAGAGAGCCTTGGAGAGAGTAGAGAAGAAAGAATAGCAGAAAGGATAACCAAAACAGTAAAAAGACAGACAAAAATATGATATGACATGAAAACCAAAGAATAAACTGGTGGAAGTAAATAATGCATTTGCAGTAATATCATTGAATGTGAATGGATTAAACTCCCCAATCAAAAGATACAGGCTGACAGAATGGATTAAAAAAGCATGAGTCAGCCATATGCTACCTACAAGAAACTCACCTTAGATACAGGGAAATAGGATGAAAGTGAAAGGTTGGAAAAAGATACTCCAAGCAAAGAGTAATCAAAAAAGAGCAGGGGTAGCTATACTAATATCGGAAAAAAACAGACTTTAAATGGAAAAATTTTAAGAGATACAAAAGGCCTTTACATATTAATAAAAGGGACAATCCACCAAGAAGAAATAACAGTCATAAATATCTGTTCACCTAACCAGAGTGCCCCAAAATACATGAGGCAAACTTTGGCAAAACTGAAGGGAGACATAGACATCTCTACAATAATGGTTAATGGTTGCACCCAAACTCAGCAGCTTGTACATTCTTCTCAAGGGCTCATGGATCTTTCTCCAGGATAGACCCCATGTTAGGTCACAATGGAGGTCTCAATAAATATAAAAAGATTGAAATTATACAAAGCACCTTCTCATAATGATTTAAAACTGGAAATCAGTAATAGATGGGAGGGGGCAGATGTGGCTCAAATGGTTGGGCGCCCGTCTGCCATATGGAGGGACCTGGGTTCAATCCCTGGGACTGCCCGGTAAAATTGAAAAAAAAAAAAAAAA
>JAQZBX010068109.1:0-15811 GCA_029593785.1 Cabassous unicinctus
GTAGGCTGCTTTTGTGTTTCTAGAAATTGGTCCATTTCATCTAAGTTATTCTTCTTGTTGACATACAATTTTCCAAGTATCCTCTTATGATATTCTTTAGTTCTATGGGATCACTGGTGATATCACCTCTCTCATTTTTTATTTTATGTATATGCATCATCTATCTTTTCTTTGTTAGTCTAAGGGTTTATAAATTTTATACTATTCTCCAAAAACCAGCTTTTGGTTTTTGTTAAAGTTTTCTAATGTTTTTTATTCTTTATTTGATTTAGCTTTGCTCAAATTTTTGTTATTTCCTTCTTTCTGCTTGCTTTGGGATTAGTTTGTTGTTCTTTCTCTAATTCCTCTAAGTGTGCAGTTAGGTCTTTGATATCAACTCATTCTTCTTTTTTAATATAGACATTTATAGCTATCAATTTCTCTCTCCACACTGGTTTTGCTGTATCCCATAGATTTTGTTACATTGTGTTGTCATTTCCATTTGTTTTAAGGTATGTACTGATTTGTTTTGCAATTTCCTCCTTCACCCACTGTCTAATAGTGTATTGTTTAACTTCCATATCTTTGTGCCTATTCTGGTTCTCTGCCCCTTACTCATTTCCAGCTTCATTCCATTGTGGTCAAAGAAATTACTTTGTATAATTTCAATTTTTCTAGATTCTTTGAGTATTGTTCTTTGACATAGCATGTTGTCTATCCTGGTGAATGATCCATGTGCACTTGAGAGGAATGTATATCCCACTATATTTGGGTGTAATGTTCTGTATATGACTATTAGGTCTAGATCTTCTAACATACTATCCAAGGTCTCTGTTTCTTTATTGACCTTCTGTCGAGATGTGGAGGAGAGAAGAAAGTGGTATAACATATTTAAGGTACTCACAGAGAAACACTGCCAGCCAAGAATTCTATATCCAGGAGAGTTATCCTTCAAAAATGAGGGTGAATTCAAAGTCTTCAAAGAAAAACAAAAACTGATAGAATATGTTACCAAAAGGCTAGCATTGCAAGAGATACTAAAGGGAGTGCTGTAGAATGAAAGGAAAAAACAAGGGTGAGAGACTTGGAGAAGAGTAGAGAAAGGAAGTTTATTAGGAAGGGTAAAGAGATAGACAATAGTACAATAAGACCACAGAAAGCCAAAGGACAAAATGAATGAAGTAAATAATGCCTCTACAGTAATAACATTGAATGTTAATGGACTGAACTCCTCAATAAAAAGACATAGACTGATAGAATAGATAAAAAATATATAGGGCATCTGTATGCTGTGTACAAGAGACTCATCATAGATAAAAGGGCACAACCAGGTTAAAAGTGAAAGGTTGGAAAAAGATATTCCATGCAAATAGTAACCAAAAAAGAGCTAGTGTAGTGATACTAATCTCAGACGAAATAGATTTTAAATGTAAAACTGTTATAAAGGATGAAGAAGATCATTAGATATTAATAAAAAGGGCAATTCACCAATAAAAATACCTATACTAAATATTTATGCACCTAACATGAGTGCCCCGAGATACACAAGCCACACATTTGGAAAGCTGAAGGGAAAAATAGAAATCTCTACAATAATAGTTGGAGATTTCAAAACACCACTCTCAGTATTGGATAAAACATCTAGACAGAGGATAAATAAAGAAACAGAGAGCGTGAATATTATGATAAATGAACTAGACATAAAAGTTATCTGTAGAATATTGCACCCCCAAACAGCAGGATATACATTCTTTTCAAGTGCTCATGGACCATTCTCCAAGATAGACCATATCTTGGGTTCCAAGATTAGACTCAATAAATTTAAAATGTTTGAAATTATTCAAAACACTTTCTCTGTTCACAATGGAATGAAGCCAGAAATCAATAAATGATGGAAAATTGCAAAGTTCATAAACATATGGTGATTAAACAATATGCCCAAATAATCAGTGTGTCAAAGAAGACATTGCAAGATAATTCAGCAAATATCTTGAGGCTAATGAAAATGAGAACACAACATATTAAAATCCAGGGGACACAGCAAAAGAAGTGCTGAGTGGGAAATTTATAGCCCTCAAAGCTTAAATTAAAAAAGAAGAAAGAGCTAAAATTGAGTATCTTGACTGCATACCTAGGGGAACTAGAAAAAGATCAGCAAACTAATCCAAAACCAAGATGAAGAAAAGAAATAGTAAAGATTCTATCAGAAATAAATGAAATTGAGAACAAAAAATATATAGAATCAACAAAACCAAAAGTTGGTTTTTTGAGTACTTCAACAAAATTGACAAATCCTTAGCTAGACTGCAAAGAAAAAAAGAGAAGATACAATTAATATAATCAGAAAAGTGAGGGAGCACATTATGACTGACACCACAGAAATAAGAAAGATCATAAGAGGATACTATGAACAACTCTATGCCAAAAAAACTAGAAAATTTAGATAAAATGGACAATTTAGAAGAGTATTCCTAGAAATACATGAACCAACTAAACTGACCTTGGAAGAAATAGAAGACCTCAACAAACCAGTGATGAGATTGGCAATGTAATTAAAAACTTCCCAAAGATGAAAAGCCAGGTTCCAGATGGATTCTAAGATGAATTTTACCAATCATTCAAAGATGGCCTAATAGCAATGTTGCTCAAGCTCTTCCAAAAAATTCAACAGCTAAGAATACTACCAAACTCATTCTGTGAAACCAACATCACTCTAATACTAATGGCAATTAAAGATACTGCAAATATGAAAAGTACAGTCTAATACCTCTAATGATTATTGATGCAAAAATACTCATCAAAATAGTTGCAAACCGAGTCCAAAATCTCATTAAAACAATTACACACCATGATCAAGTGTGTTTTATCCCAGTTATTCAAGGGGGTTTCAACACAAGAAATCAAATTGCTGATTAAGCCACATTGATTAATTGAAGAATAAACCGTACATGATCCTCTCCCTTGATGCAGAAAAGGCTTTTGACAAAATAAATCACCTTTTCTTGATAAAAGCACTCCAAAAGATAGGAATAGAAGGAAGCTTTCTCAATAAGGTAAATTGCATTTATGAAAAACCTACAGGTAATATTGTATTCAATTGTATTTTATTCAATCTTTCCCTCTGGTATCAGGAAGAAGACAAGGAGTTTGGTGCCTTGCCAGTGGATCCTACTTTGGAGTGTGCTCCTGAGAGTGACAGAGTTGGACTCAGTTATGGCTTCTGTACACATGGCTTATCAGTCCCTTGCATATGAACCTATATTTGGTGCTGGAGTTGGTAGGTATACATCCAAGAGACTTGAATCTTTGGGCTGAAAATGTGCCATCTGGGCCCTGAGCCTCAGTGGAGTTGCAACACCTACTCTCCAGTTCATTGGACACACCAAGGACAACTAACAAGGAGGTGAGGATTGAAAACCACCATACCAAGGAAATGAGAGGGCCTACAACTGCAAGCATGAGAGTCCCATCCATCAGCTGTATGCAATGGAAGCCCCCTCTCAGAGGTGGAGTGGACATCACCATCCCAGAAGCCTCAGGATTGGGGAATGAGCTATGGACTAGGGTAGATTTACTGGTAATCTACTATAGACTTATTGTGATTCTAGCAATGGAAGAAATTATAACATTGATGTGGAGGCAGAGGCCACTGGAGGCTCTGGGGGCAGGGAGAGGGAAAAACAGATGTAATATGGGGGCTTTATTGGGGCTTGGGAGTCATCCTGAATGAAAGTGCAGCAGCAGATATAGGCCATTGCATATCTTCCTATAACCTGCAGAATTGTGTGGGAGAGAGCATAAACTACAATGTGAACTATGGTCCATGCTCAGTGGCAATGCCCCAGGATGTGTTTATCAATTGCAATGAGTGTGCACACTAATGAAGGATGTTGTTTATGTGGGAAGATGTAGGCAGTGTGGGTAGTGGGGCATATGGGAATCCCTATATTTTTTTGTGTAACATTTATGTAACCTAAGTGTTTTTAAAAAATAAAAAAATATATATTAAAAAATGATGCACACTCTCACATTATTATTCAATATTTTGCTAAATGTTCTAGCTAGAGCAATTAGGCTAGATACAGAAATAAAAGGCACCCAAATAAGAAATGAAGAAGAAAAACTTTCACGATTCACTGATAATATGATCCTATGTTTAGAAAATCCCCCCCCTAATACACAACAAAGCTACTAGAATTAATAGAGCTAAGTGGCAGGCTACAAGATTAGTACACAAAAAATCAGTAACGTTTCTATCCACTACTGATGTGCAATATGAGGAGGAATTCAGAAAAAAAGTATATAATAGTGACTAAAATAATCAAATATTTAGGAAAACCTTATGGACATAAGAACCAGTGTTCAGAAAATTACAAAAATTGCTAAGAGAAACTGAAGAAGAATTAAAGAAATGGAATGACATTCTATGTTCATGGATTGCAAGAATAAATATCATTAAGGTGTCAATTCTACCCAAACTGATTTACAAATTCAATGCAATCCCAATAAAAATCCCAACAACCTTTTTTGCAGAATGGAAGAGCCAATAATCAAATTTATTTGGAAGGGTAAGGGACCCAAAATAGACAAAAATATTATAAAAAAGAGGAACAAATTTGAAGGACTTTTATTTCCTGACTTTAAATCATATTACTTAGCTACAGTGGTAAAAACAGCATGGTATTGGCATAAAGACAGATTAACCAATGGAAGCAAGTTGAGAACTCAGAAACAGATTCTCACATCTAGAGTCAAGTGATTTTTGACTAGTGCACCCAGCTGGGCCAGAAAAGTCTATTTAACAAATGGTGCTGGGAGAACTGGATAGCCATATACAAAAAGAAAGAGGACCCCTATCTCACACTCTATAGAAAAATTAACTCAAAGTGGATCAATGACCTAAATATAAAAGCAACATCTATAAATATCTTAGAAGAAAATGGAGGAGAACATCATCAAGATCTTCTTGTAAGCAGTAGTTTCTTAAACCTTACACCCAAAGAATGAGCAAAAAAAGAAAAAAATAGTTAAAACGGATTTCCTAAAAATTAAACCATTTTGCACCTCCAAGGCTTTGTCAAAAGTGTGAAAAACAGCTGACTCAAAGGGGGAAAATATTTGGCAATCACATATCCAATAAGTGTTTACTATCCACGATATATAAAGAGATCCTACTAAAAAGACAAACTACCTGATTAAATAATTGGCAAAAGACTTGAAAAAAGACTTTAAAAGAGAATTGTCCAAAGAAGAAATACAAATGGTGAAGAAACACATGAAAAAATGTTCAAAATCATTAGTGATGAGGGAAATTCAAATCAAAACTACAATAAGATATCATTTCACACCTATTAGACTGGCCACTAATAAAAAGTTGGAAAACTGTAAATATTGGAAAGGATGAGAAGAGATAGGAACACTTATTTACTGTTAGTAGGAATGCAGAATGGAACAGCCACTGTGGAGGATTGTTTGCAGTTCCCCAGGAACTTGAATACAAACTTGCCATGAGACCCAATAATACCATTGCTAGGTATATACCCAAAAAAACTGAAAGTATTGCCATGAATAGACAACTGCACACTGATATTCATAGTGGTGTTATTTACAATTTCCAAAAGTTGGAAACAACCCAGGTGTTCATCACCTAATGAATGGTTAAACAAACTACTGTATATACACTCAATGGGATATTATGCAGTAGTGAGAAAAAATGCAGTTGTGAAACATATGATAACATAGATGAACCTGAAGGATATCATTTTGAGTGAAGTAAGTCAGACATAAAATGACAAATACTGCATGATTGTGCTATTATGAACTAAATATATTATGTAAATTCATGGAATTAATAATTATAATGTAGGTCACCAGAAAATAGTATGAGGGTAATGAATGTAAAGCTGAGAATTAATCTGTGCATAATTGGTTTAAAATTTATTTGTAAATCTTTGGAAATGAATGAAATGTTGAGAGCACATCATGGTGTTTGAGACTAACAGAGCTATTTTACGGGTATTACAGTGGTTGAAATGGAAAGCCTAAACAAGCAAGAGAGTTCCATCCATCAGCCATATGGTATCAAAGCCCCCTCTCAATTGGAGGGTGCAGTGGGCATCAATATCCAAGTATCCTCAGGATTGGGGAATAAAATATGGACTAGCATAGATTTACTGGTATTCTACTATAGACTTATTGTGATTCTAGCAATGGAAGAAATTATATCATTGATGTGGAGACTGTGGCCACTGGAGGTGCTGAAGGCAGGGAGAGGGAAAAAGAAGTAATATGGGGGCACTTTTGGGGCTTGAAATTGTCCTGAAAGACATTGCAATGACAGATATAGGCCATTATATATAATGCCATAATCTACAGTATTGAGCTGGAGAGAGTGTAAACTACAATGTAAGCTCTAATCCATGGTTAGTGGCAATGCTCCAAAATGTGTTCTTCAATTCAATGAAACGTACCACACTAATGAAAGAAGTTGTTAATGTGGGGAAAAATGGGAGATGTGGAAAGTGGGGCATGTTGGAATCTCTGATTTTTTTATGTAACATTTTGGGTAATATAAGTGTCTTTTAGAGAAAAAATATATATACAAAATTTTAAAAAAGGAAAGCCTAAGGATATTTATAGTTCTAGAAAGAAACCTGAAAACTGTAATAAGCGACTGTACAAAATAGTGAATATTCATGTAAAATACAAATATGGTTGATATTGCATATATAAGACTCTTTACAAAACATTCAAATAAACTAGAGAGAAGGTAGCAGAAGAGTAGCTATGTACAGGAGGTGAAAGATAGTAATATTGAGGGGTGATGTGTTTTGTTTGCTTGGATTTTGTTTTTTAATGTTATTATTATTATTCCTGAAATAATGAAAATGCTCTAAAAGTGATTGAAGTGGTGAATACAGAACTGTGATTATACTGAGTACCAATGATTGTACACTTTGAATTGATTTATATTTTATTTACATGTATCAATAAAATTGTTTTGTTAAAAATAAAATAAAATAAATTAAGAGTATGTTGCTTGATTTTCACATATATTTGAATATTCCATCTCTCTCTCTTTTATTGATTTATGGTTTCATTTCTGTACTCAGAGAAGATGCATAGTATGATTTCAATATTTTTGTGTATAGATGATTTTTTGTTACCTAAATTATTGTCCACTTTGGAGAGTGGTCCATGTGCAATTGAGAATAATATGTATTCTGTTTTTTTGTGTGTGTGTGAAGTGTTTTATATATGTTTGTATGTCTACTTGGTTTAAATTATCATTCAACTCTTGTATTTCCTTATTGCTCTCTGATTAGATGATTTCTCCTCTATTGAGAGTGGTTTAGAAATATTCTACCAAAATACTGTCATTTATAATTACACAAGTGGTTACCTTTACAAAAGTCTTTATTTCTTTATGCTTCTTTGACCCACTGTCTAGTTTCTTTTCCTTTCAGTCTGAAGAATTCCCTTTGACATTACTCATAGGGCATATCTTGTGGTGATGAACTCCTTCAGCCTTTGTTTATCTGGGAATGTCTTAATATGACCCTTATTTTTGAAAGAAAGTCTTGCCTGATATAAAATTATTGGCTGGTAGTTCATTTCTTTCAGCACTGCCTTCTTGACTACATGGTGTCTGATGATAAATCAGCACTCAATGTAATAGGGACTCCCTTGTATATAGTATGTTGGTTTTCTCTTGCAACTTTCAGAAATCTCTCCTTGCTCTTTGCATTTGATTGTGTGATCAGTATATATTAGATTGTGTTTTTCTTCATGTTTATCCTCTTTGGTGTACTCCAAGCTTCTGGGATGTGCATATTCATATTCATATCTTTTCCTAAATTACAGAAGTTCCCTGTCATTATTCCTTTGAACACTCCATCCCCTTTTCTCTTTCTTCTCCCTCTTGAACCCCAAAATGTGTATATTGACACTGGTGTCACAAGTGGGGTTGGGTGCCAGAAAGTGATGGATGGAGAGAGAAATTTAAGAGTGTTTATTGTAATTTTCAAGCCTCTTCCTCATGCTCTTCCCTGGATGCTGTACAGATTTTTTATTGGCCTCTGGAGTTTCAAAATAATTTCAGCCACTTTCTTCCTGTTTAATACTTATTCAGGTTGAAGGACTGAATCCTGGAACTTCCTACTCTGCCATCTTCCCACAATCCTAAAGCAGTCTTTAAGGAGAATAAAAAGTTTTATTTGTGAAGAATAGGGTCACTGTGTGATGGCAAACAGTACAATTTCACTACATTGTTAAAAATTCCAAGCTTGAATCCAAATAATAAAATAAGCTAAAATATATAACACAAGAAACTGAGAGCATTATAAGGAGACATTTAAAAGTCCAGTAACTAAACTGGGAGACTTCAATGCACAATTATCAAATACTGATAAAGATCATCAAAATTACTAACTATATAGAATATTTTAGAAAGAATTAACAAACTTAATTTAATGAACATATTTAGTAATCTGCACCCAATGAACTAGAAATTTCAACTTCTCATGAAACATTAAAAAAGTTAACCACCTAACAAGCCATACAAGAAAAACCCAAATATTGCAGACATATTACATTCTCTGGCCATAAATGGACCTCTGTCCACCACATGATGCATACTCCAATGCTATGTGCCTATCTTATGGGAAAGGTTATGTTATATGTGTCTTTTGCATTCTTCACAATGCTTTATACTATTCTGCATGCAAGCAAGCACTCAATATTTATGAAATTTAATTGAGTAATTAACATTAAACCTCTCATGCAAAGTTATTTTACCATTGGAATTATACTCTGTGAGAAGAAATGTCACCCTGTGATTCTCTGACTGCTAAGTTATCAGAAAGATGTGGGTTGGTACTCAGCAGGGCCTAGGTCCTGTGGGGCCAATTCTTAACCCAGAACTTATCCAGAAGAAGGAAATCTCATCTTTCCATTCCCTATCCCCACCACATTCCCTGGTAATTTGTATTCTAGCTTTTGATTCTATGAATTTACCTACCATAATTGTTTCAAAGCAGTGAGATTATGTAATATTTGTCCTTTTGTGTTTGACTTATTTCATTCAACATGTCTTCAAAGTTCATATATGTTGTATCAATAAGCACTTTATTAATTTTTACAATTGAATAATATTCCATTATATGTATATACCACATTTTATTTATCCATTCATCTGTTGATAGACACTTGCATTGCTTCCATGTTTTGACAATTGAGAATAAAGTTTCTATGAACATAAGTGTGAAATATATGTTCAAGTCCCTGCTCTGAATGTTTTTTGTCTATATAATGACTAATGGGATTGCCTGGTCATATTGGCAGTTCTATATTTTGAGCAACTGTCAAACAGTCTTCCAAAGTGGCTACACCACTGAAGTGCCACGTTCAATGAATGGGGTTCCTATTTCTCTGCATCCTCTCCAACATTTGTTATTTTCCATTTTTCATAGCAACCTTTCTAATGGGTGCGAGGTGGATATATCATTGTGGTTTTGATTTGCATTTCCCTGATGGATAATGATGTTGAGCATCTTTTCATGTGCTTTCTGGTCATTTGTTTATGTTCTTTGGAAGGATATCTATTCAAATCTTTAGCCCATTTTTAATTGGGCTGTTTGTCTTTTGTTGTTAAGTTTAAAGATTTCTTCATATATTAAACCTATGTCAGATATATGGTATTGAAATATTCCCACCCATTGTGAAGTTTGTCATTTTACTTTCATGAAAAAGTCCTTTGATGACCAAAAGTTTTAATTTTGATGAGGTCTTATTTATCTATTACCTCCTTTGTTGCTTATGCTTTTGGTGTAAAGTCTAAGGAAACATTGCCTAACACAAATTCCTGAAGATATATATTCCCCTATATATTCTTCTAGGAGTTTGATAGTTCTAGCTCTTTTATTAAGGTCATTGATACATTTTCAGGTGGTTTTGGAATATGGTGTGAGGTCGGGGTCCTCATTCCTTTTTTTTTTTTGTAAGTGGAGATTCGGTTTTCCTAGAACAATTTGTTGAGGATACTATTCATCCCCAATTGACTGGTCTTTGCCCCATTTTCAAAAATCAAATGACCTTAAATGTGAGGGTTGATTTCTGAGATCTCAACTCTATTACGTTGGTGTTGTGCCAGTACCATGCTGTTTGGTTAAAGTTGTTTTGTAATAAATTTTAAGATTGGGAAGTGTGAGTCTTTCAAATTCATTCTTCTTTTTCAAGATAGCTTTTTCTATTTGGGGCCATTCACCTTCCCAAATAAATTTTTATGTCTGACTTTTCCTTTTCTGCCAAGAAGGTTGTTGGAATTTTAATTGGAACTACATTGAATGTACAAATTGCTTTGAGTAGTAGTGACATCTTGATGATATTTAGTCTTCCAACCAATAAACATGGACTATCCTTCCATTTTTTTAAGGTTTTATTTTA
Organism: Cabassous unicinctus; assembly: GCA_029593785.1. Lineage (NCBI taxonomy): Eukaryota > Metazoa > Chordata > Mammalia > Cingulata > Chlamyphoridae > Cabassous > Cabassous unicinctus. Next base: position 10,423 of record JAQZBX010068109.1, read on the forward strand.
TTTCTTTCAGCAATGTTATAATTTTCTGGGTACAATCCTATATATCCTTGGTTATTTTTATTCCTAGATATTTTATTCTTTTAGTTGCTACTTTTTCTTGGTTTCTTTTTCTGGTTGTTCATTGCTTGTGCATAGAAATATAACTGATTTTTGGGTTTTGATCTTGTACCCTACCACTTTGCTGAATTCATTTATTAGCTCTAGGAACTTTGTTGTGTATTTATCAGCATATAGGATTGTACCACTACATTTTTTTTTGCCAGACAATCTTTTTATTGTTCACTGAAAAATACAAGTCTGGAAAGATTCTATGGCATCATGTATTGAATGCAAAGTATATATTACATAATAATTTAACATATAAAATGTTCCAAATTTTACTTAGAGATTACCCACTTTTTAAATCTAATAGAATGAAGTAAAACTTTTTTAAAATGAGAAATATAAACTTTGCATTTATAAACAAAATATAGTGGAACCCTTGTTGATTGGCCAGTGAGACCTTGGTGGACCTCTCATGCCCATGCTGACAGCTGCTAATCCTTGACCTGGAGCTAGGTCAAGGCAGGTGCATTCAAGGGTAATAGGTGGCAGAAAGCTTCTGTAATCATGGCTTATACCCCATTAACTCTAAGGATAAAAACACCTAGCATTTTGGATGTGAATCTGCCAATCTCAGCAAGCATTAAAACATGCATAAGAATAAAAATATTCACATTAGGAACAAAAGCCATTTTTGATGCAGTCTGAAGGTACCATCAGTTACTCACAACAGCTATGTTTTCATTAAGAAGATCTAATGATCTTCTTAATGAAAAGAAAACTCCTACTACATTGTTGCCAATCAGGAAGGCCAGGGTAGAGGTAATAAAACATCTCCAGTTGCTTCTATTAATTCTATTTCTTTACTTCTTCCTTCACAATTTGGATGTCTTTTTGTTCTTATTCGAGCCTAACTGCCTGGTAAGAACTTCCAGCACAATGTTGACTAACAATGGTGAGAGTGTGCATCCTTTTCTTGTTTTTGATCTTTCACAATTAAGTAGTGTGTTAGCTGTGGGCCTTTCATATATGCCCTTTATCATACTGAGGAAGTTTTCTTCTATTTCTAGTGTTCTATGTCTTTTTATTAAGAAGAGGTGTTGGGTTTTGCAAATGCCTTTACTACATCTACTGAGAAGATCATGTGTGTTTTTTCTCCTTCCTTTGTTAATGTGGTGTATTACATTAATTGATTTCCTTATGTCGAAACAATGTTGCAGACAGGAAATAAATCATACTTGATAATGGTGTATAATACTTTTAATTTATTGGCATACAATTTTTCATAGCATCTTCTATAGTCCTTTATATTTCATTAGGGTTGGTGGTAATGTTCTCCTTTTCACTTCTGATTTTCATTATTTGTGTCTGATCTCTTTCATTTTTGTCAGTCTATCTAAAGCTTTGTCAGTTTTATTGTTCTTGTCACAGAAACAACTTTTGGTTTTGTTGATTCTTTTGTTATTGTTTGTTTTCTATCCCATTAATCTCTATTCTGACATTTGTTATGTATTTCCTCCTGCTCACTTTGGGTTTAGTTTTCTCATCGTTTTCTAATTTTTCCAGTTTTGAAGTTAGGTCTCTGATTTGAAGTCTTTCTTTTTTTTTAAATATTAACACTTAGAGCTATAAATTTCACTCTTGGCACTGCCTTCACTGTCTCACATAAATTTTGTTATGTTGAATTTTCATCTTTAATTCACCTCCAGATATTTCATAATTTTGCTTCTGATTTTCTCTTCAATCCATTGGATGCTTAGGACAAGGGTATACTTTTTTAATTTTCATATATTTGTAAATTTTCTATTTCTCCCAGTGATACTGATTTCCAGCTTCAACCCATTGTGGTAGAAGAACATATGTTGTTTGATTTCAATATTTTTGAATTTATTGAGATTTTTTTGACCCAACATATGGTCTATCCTGGAGAATGATCCATGTGTACTCAAGAAGAATGTGTACTGTGTTTTCATTAGATGCAGTGTTCTAGATATGTCTTTTAGGTCTAGTTTATTTAATGTATTATTCAAGTACTGTAATTCCTTATTGATCTTCTTATTAGATGCTCTATTCTAAATAGAGAGTGGTGTGTTAAAGTCTTCCACTCATATTGTAGAACTATCAATTTCTCCCTTCAAATCTCTCAGTATTTGCTTCATATATTTCAGGGCTTTCTGTGAGGTGCATGCATATTTATAAATTTTTATCTTTTCTTGTTGAATTGTGCCCTTTACCAGTATATTATAACCATTTTTGACCCTCATGATTATTTTTGACTTAAAGTCTATTTTATCCAATATTAATATATCCATCTCAGCTCTCTTTTCATTACTACTTGTATTTTATATACTTTTCCCATTCTTTCACCCTCAACTTATTTATATCTTTGACTTTAAAATGAGGTACTTTTAAAAAGGTTAAAGTTGGTTCATGCTTTTAAAATCCATTCTACCATTCTCTGACTTTTGACCGAAGAGTTTAATCCATTTACAATTAAAATCACTACTGATAATACTGGATTTTCTTCTGCCATTTTGCTATTTAGGCTTTTAAGTCATATCTTTTTTTGATGCTCATATTTGTTACCAACTACTTTATTTGCTTTTTTGTGCTGTAACATATTGCATGCATTCTCATTCCTGTGTGGATATGTTTTTCATCTATTTTCATTGTGCTTATCATGGGATTTAATTTTAATATCCTAAATATAAAAAATCATATTTGGTTTGATAGCAACTTAACTTCAATAGCTTGTACATATAGTTTTCCTATATCCCTCTCTTCCTGCACCATTGCTTTTTACACTTGTTATCACTTATAAATATTTTACATTATTTGTTAGAATTCCTAAATTTTTCCTTACTTTCATACATTTAGCACCTGTAAAATGTCAAAAGTGGGGTTACATACCAAACAATACAATAAAATATTAGTATTTATATTGATACAAATGATTACTTTTACTATATGTCTTTATTTATGCTGCTTTGAATCACTGTCTAGTGTCCTTTCTTGTCAGTCTGAAAGACTTCCTTTAGCATGCTTGTAAGGCAGGCCTAGTGGAGCCAAACTCCTTCAACTTTTATTTATCTGAGAATATGTTAATCTCCTCTTTATTTTTGAAAAAGAGCCTTGATGGATACATAATTCTTAGCTGGCAGTTTTTTCCTTCATTACTTTACATATTTCAATCCACTGTCCTCTTAACTCCATGGTTTAAAATGATAAATAGGCACTCAATCTAATTTGGACTCCCTTGAAATTAACACATTGCTTTTCTCCCACAAGTTTCAGAACTCTATCTTTGTCCTTTGCATTTGACAGTGTAATCAATATATGATAGTGTGTATTTTCCTTCGTGTTTATCTTCTTTGGAGTTTTCTGAGCTTTTTGGATGTTCATATTCTGATCTTTTGCTATGTTTGCAAAATTCTCTGTCATTTATTTGACTATTCCTTCTGCAAATCTTTTTATTTGATCTCCTTTTGGGATTCCCATAATGCATATATTGGTATTCATGATGGTGTCTCATAGCTGTCTCATGCTATTTTCACTTTTATTTATTTTTTCTTTCTGCTCCTCATCCTAGCTCATTTCAAATGTCTTGTCTTCAGGTTCACTGAATCTTTCTTCTGCCATCTCCCGTCTGCTCTTGAAAACCTCATGGGAGTTTTTCATTTTTGCTATTGTGGTCTTCAACTCCAGTAGTTCTTTTTGGTTCCTTTTAAGATTTCCATCTCTTTATTCAGAGTCTCATATTGCTCATTCATTGTTTTCCTGGTATCCTTTAGTTCTTTCTCTGTATTTTCCTTTGTTTTCTTGAGAATTTTTAAAATCATTTTTTAAAGGCTTTGTTTGATATATCCACATTTTTGTCCTCTAAAATTGTGTTTTCTGGATTTTTGTCTTCTCTATTTAGATGGTCACAATTTCCTGTTTCTTTGTCTGCCTTGTACTTTTTTTGTTGCACACTGTACATTTTAATATTTTAAATAGATAACTCTGGGATTTATTCCTGTGAGTTCTGTTTCTTGATTTTGCACCTGGCTGGTTATAAGACAGAGATATTCTTGATGTTCAGCTCTCCTATTAGGAAAGTATGTCTAAGGCAAATTCAGTGTGCACAGTTTGAGGGTCCTTTGTCTTGTCCTGGTTTTTGTGTGTTAGTTGTTTTGGAATCCCTCAGTTTACTTGAGTTTTATTGTCCCTGCTGTTTCCCAGGAGATACACCTTACTCTCCCAGGTATTTGAAGTCAGCTGCCTTTTTCCCCCAGACTGCTTCTCTAGTTTTTTATACACAATTTGTTGTCTCATGCTGCTGTTTCCTGGAGGACAAATTTTGAGAGGAGGGTCACCCTGGAAAATGTTTTCCTTATCAGTTTTTCCCACACAAAACAGGCCCAGGGACCTGTGAAGGGGGTGAAGACTGACTTCAAAGTGCCCTGGGGAGGAGTTCAGGATGGCTGTCACAAGCTTCTCCAATGACTCCCCAAAGCTGAGTTTTCCTTGGAATAGAGATATAATAAGTAATTGTTTAAATGTTTATAATGAATATGTATTGTGAATAGTAGTAAATTTGCTTGAAATGAATATGTATTGTGTGTATTAGTGAATTTGAATTATTACTGAAACTTTTTTTTAATTTTAATTTTAATTTTTTTAAAATTTTTTATTGTTCATAAAAATCAAGATTTTTCGCAGTACTTGCCAATATTTATTACTGAAACTTTTGAAATGGAAAATTCTAAAAGAATTTCTGAATGTAGCTTTTGGTGTTGTATTTTGAAAAACTGGGGAGATTTTGGTTATAAAAAAAGTGGTTTATTTCCATAACACAGTCTGACCTCAATGTGATTTGAAATCAGGGGAGAAGTAGCCTGAGAATAGTTCTAAAGAAAAAATATTATATTACAATTAGACTTTTTTCATAAAAGAGAAGGAAAATGTGATGTAATCCCATGTGTACAATCTTTTATGTCTTTATATCAGAATAAGAACTTGTGAAAAAAAAAGAGTACAAAATCATGTTCACAGTAGTAAGTTTTTATATTTCTGTGCTTCTGTGTTTCTGAGGTTTGTGTCTGTCTGATCATTTGATGAATGTTTTCCTACCTCTGGATGGTAACACTAAATTAATTAATAGAAAGTCTTGGGAAGCGGGTGTGGCTCAGTGGATAGAGCCCCCGTTTACCATATGGGAGGCCCGGGTTCGCGTCCCGAGGCCTCTTTGTGAGGGCACACCGGCCTGAGCGGTGCGGTGGGCTGATGCAGCAACCTCACGGCAGGAAGCGGGTGTGGCGCAATGGATAGCGCACCCGTTTACCATATGAGAGGCCCCGGGTTCGCT
>JAQZBX010068110.1:0-15809 GCA_029593785.1 Cabassous unicinctus
AGTGACAGAGTTGGACTCAAACAAGTCATCCCTGCACATGGTCCATCAGTCCCTTCTACTCAAACCTATATGTGATGCAGGAGGTTTTAGGTGTACTTCCAGAGACTGTATCCTCTGGCCCACCTATGTGCCAGCTGTGCCTGGAATCTCAGTGGAGCTGCAACTCCTACCCTACAGCTCAATGGACTCATCCAAGTAAACTGGTGAGGAGACAACGATGGGCAACAGCCATCCCAGGGAATGGAGAGGGCCTGCAGCTGAAGGCAGGATAATCCTATCCACTATATCCATGGAATATAAGCCCTCTCTCACTTGGAGGTGGAGTGGACATCACCTTCCAAGTCCCCAAAGGATGGGGGGAGGAGCTGTGGACTAGAGTCAACTTGGTGGTGTTCAGTTGTAGACATATTGTGATTCAAGCAATGGAAGAAATTGTAACAGTGAGGTGGAGCCGGTGGCCACTGGACATTTTTGGGCCAAGGAGAGGAGGGGCAGTTGAAATACTCGGGCTTTTTTGGGACTTTGGGGGTTGTCCTGAGTGGCGAAGCAGCGACGAATGTAGGCCATTTTCCATCAGAATATACCATGCAGAACTGGGTGGGAGAGAGTGTGGTCTGTGATGTGAACTGTGGTCTATGCTCAGTGGCAAGGCCCCAGGATGTGTATATCCATTGTGGGTGTAGTACCACATGGATGTGGAATGGTTGTCTGGGGTGTTGTTGGGGGTGTGGGCGGTGGGGAGCATGGGAATCCCTGTAGTTTCTGAGTAATATTTGGGTAATCTAGGTACCTTTATAAAATGTATATATATATATATAACAAATAACATTTATGTAAACAAATGCACATATATGCATATGTATTTATATATCATTTTACAAATAAAAAAATAAAAAAAAATAATTTCTAAATTTCCTTTATACAATAAGGAGCAGAGATAAACCCTGAAATCCCTCTCTTTCTTATGCCCAAGGCTATGCATTTAACTATCATGATGAACTCTGAACTACAAGACATATGAAAAATGTAGAGCAGGGATACTTTGAAATTTGTACAGAACAAGTAGAAAAATGCAATCTAAAGACGTACGATAGGAATGAAACTTCTAAGGATAAATAACAATGCATGGTTTGATAAAAGCAATTTTAAAATATCTGGAAATTTTGTTACATTTAATAACACTTTAGTTAAATATCAATGTAAACACTGAGTATTATTTTAATAATTAATAAAATCTCTGCTTAAAAACTATTCTCTTCATATATTGAGGATGATAGAAATATTCATAATCAAAAGATTATTACAGAAAAACAATTTTCCAAAATATATTGCAAAAGTGCTAGAAATTACTATGAAGATAATTAATGAAAGTAAAACATAATTATTATCTACATAAAGTTCTAACCATTGTGTATCATTTTATAATTAAAAATGGATTATATGTACAAAGAATAAATAAATATACAGTTTCTAACATTTTTATTCTTACAACTCTTTTTTCTATGTTTCTCACATTTAAAAATAATAGTTCTGAAATGGGACTTCTTAATGTAATTAGTTTTAGGATTGAAAGGATAATTAAGTTTGAAAAAATATTTTTTTATGTTTTAGTATGTTTAAAGACAAACAAAATGGTTGTGTCTACAATTGTTCTTGTGAGGGAAGAGATTTCAGTAAAATCTAGGAAACTTGTAGGCAAGCTGTTGAACAGAAATATGGGTCTTCATCAAATATTGGAATTCATGACTCATGAAAGGAATCCTCCTTTGTGGAGTAGTGAATTCAGGTGGTATAATTGTCTTAGACATTATGTGCAGGTTATAAGGTAAATTACAAAGAAAGGAAGTGAGCTGTGGTAAACACTGCAATGGAAACCTGGAATCAATTAGATTTTAAGAGAAATCTTTAATTGATGTTGGTGTTTAGGAGGAGAGCAAGGGCTCACACTCATGTGTTATAGAACAAGTGAAATGAAAGAGTGTTGACACCTGATCTATCTGGTCACCACCATTAAAACAATTCTGAGAAGATTCTCAGAAGCATCCATTAACAATGTTACAAAAACTGATTTTAAATCAGCTAGATTGGGAGATGTAAACAAATATCCAAGTCACCTTGTAGATGAAGAAAATCACAGTACAGTGTTCAAACAAATGGGCTGATGCAGAGGATCTGCTATAGAGCATATCTGAGATGATCATTTGATAATGAAGGAAATGAGAAAATATCCCTGCTTATGTCCAGGCTGACTTTGAAAAGATATTTTACTGAAATAGTGTAAATGACTCAAAACTGAAAGGTTTATGAGCCTCATTTTAGATCATTCAATGTATGGATTATCTGATCCTATGAATGTTGAAATTAACATATAAGAGAAGAATTAAGGAAAGAATGTGAAAACGGAAATATGTGAATTCATTGGTTTCTAAATACTTGTGTCCATTTCTCTTAGCTTAAATCTTTGTGAGAAACCACATATTGATACCAAGGGTGACATTTTATTTGGGAGTAATATGGATTATCTTCACTGAGTTTTTACTAAAACTACACATTTAATCATCACATCATAATGATATACTTCTCATTTTATACTTTGACTATAGGGAGATGGAAACATATTAGGGAGCATGGACAATCTCACTATTTTCACAGAATTCCTCATCATGGATATCTCAACTTCCTGAGAGCTCCAAGTGCTTCAAGGTATGATGTTCCTAATGATGTATCTGGGTGCCCTGACTGGTAATCTTCTAATTGTTATTGTCATGGTAGGTGATCCACATTTACATCATCCAATGTACTTTTTTATAGGCAATTTATCCCTCATAGACCTTACTGTGCCCAAAATGATTGTGAATTCACTGACAGGCACCAAGTTGATTTCTCTTCCAGCCTGTGCCATCCAGATATTCCTACTTCTCTTCCTTGTACACTCAGAGTTGGCCTTCCAGGTGATGATGTCCTATGATTGCTATGTTGCCATTTGCCACCCTCTGCACTATGGGCTCACCAGGACCCCACATCTGTGCACACAGGCAGCTGGTCGTTCATTGGCAAGTGGGTTGCTGTTTTCAGGTGTCCACACAGGCACCATGTTCAAGCATCCATTCACAAAGTCCAATGTGATCCATCAATATTTATGTGATGTACCTCAAATTTTGAGGATCTCATCTCCAGATATTCAGTTTTCTGTGTCAGTGGCATTAGATCTAAGTGTTTGCATTGCATTAGTATGTTCTGATTTTATGATTAAGTCCTATATTGATATATTTTCAATTGTGCTTAGGATGCATTCTCTGGAAGCTCATAACAAAGCCCTAGCCACCTATACCTCACAGTTGGCTTTTCTCACTTTGTTTGTAATTTCTGGGGTTAATGCTGCCTTTGGTCCCATTGTGAATATAGCTTCTCTTAAAAATCTTCTCTGGGCCATGTTCTACATCATGGTGCCTCATTCATAAACCCCAACATCCATAGTCTGTGGAACAGAGAGATTAACATTGCTCTATGCAGAATGTTCCACAGATATTTTAAGTTCCCAAGCAGGGTTTTTCTTGATTAAACAATTCTAAAAATTATTTAAATGAAGTTAATTAATATGTGATATATGTTCTAAATTTGAATCTACCAACAATAACTGTCTAGGGTTTTGTACACTGCATATATTTTTTCATATATTTCATCTTTAATTTGTTGTTTCATATGCCAGCTATATATCTACTTCTAATTTTTTCAACTCCATGCATTTGTGTAATTCACACATTCTTGTGGAAAAGATATTATACATTATTAATAGTGTTTTGAATAACATTTTGGATGTTATTGAGTGATGTCAAAGAATAATAACCTTTGCAGAATGGGTGAGTGCCATAGTAAGTGCCTACACATTTGAGAGATCTTCCAGTTATAGAATACTGTTAACCTGGAAGAGAAAATTCAAAGTTTTGAATAAGAAAACTCAATTAAAATTATACTCTGCAGTCATCTTTTTACAATGCTTGCATAAAATAATAAGGTGATTAAAATTGAGAAACAACTGCAGAATTAAGGACACAATGATATAGCACTGATATGTGTGCTGCATCCCTCATTCAAAAGTGGACTATAAAAACCAGTACCACAACACAGAATATTAATTTGAATCTTTTCCTCTCTCCATTTGATCCTGTTGAATAGGTGCATGCCTAGATTGATGCATTCAATATTTCTGCATGATGAACAGCAAGTAGTTACCAAGTGTAAAGAAACATGGCAATTAGTGGAATAGGATTTCGCTTGAAGAATGTCTTTTATTACTTGTAATTCACTTTTCTCACCAAAAAAGATATTTTAAAAAACACCTCTCAATATGGAAATTGTTTTATTTTTATATATTTCAGATGAGTGAACATATGATGGTAAAGTAAATAAAAATTTGAAATCTCAAAATTGAACCTGTAAAAAGCTGCTTTTTTACTTAGAATCCCTATCTAGAAAACTTTCAGTCTTAAAGAATTAGTGGTCATTTAACTTCACCCTTCATCCTGCAAATGGTAAAATGCCGGGGTTTTATGGTTTAGTATTTTTATTCATATACAAGCCAACAATGAATAAATATAAAAAATCTTTTAATCTTGGCTGTGATTAACATGGTGAAGTGAGTCATTTCAGCTCTGTATAACCCTACAGAAACTTTGAACAATTAGAAAGAACTGGCAGAAATACCTTTATGAAGCTCCAGAAAGCAGTTAAAGCATTGCAACAATGGGATAAGTGAGTAACCATGTAAAAGCCATCTAAAAACTGGTAGGATCTCATGGCACCTTGGCTGGCCCCTTGCCCACTCTTAACTGGCTAGACATGGAGGCAGCCTGAACTCCTTGTTTGGATTCTTAATCCTGTTTCTGGAGGAAGCACAGTAAATGGTGTGCAAATACAGGAAGCATACATGTATGAACTAATCTGGTGGTGGCCTGAGAACTCTCCGTCGCATAACTTTCTTGCATTGGAGGCAATACAGAGAGCTCTCTGCCTACAAGATGCTTTGGAAGAGCAGTCCAATTGTGTTGCCTGGGGAAAGGGATTGCTGGCTGTAGTACCTGGGACTGTGAGGAAACTGTTTCCTATGGAAAGGGGAACATTTATATCCCTGCAAATGGGGAAATGCCTAGGTATCCATGCCCACACTCAAGGCAAGACGTATGCTTAAAAAGAAGCAGGGCAGTCCTGTTCCTTGGTCTCAAATTATTCTTTACAGACATTGTATGGATAAACTTTAAAGGAGAATGTTTGTACAGGTCAATATACATAGATTAAGAAAGATGTTTAATTTTTTCATTTCTTGTTTTTGATAATTACTGACATTCAAGGAATGTGACAATACTTTGTATGTATAATCTTAAGGAATGGATGTCTCAGAATCTGAATTCCAACAATAGATCACATATTTCAAAATGTCCAGGTTTCAACCAAGATTACCACAGATAAAAGGAAATGCAAAGTGATGGCTCAGGCAAAGGGGATTAAAACATTAGCAACCATTAAGGAGTAGGGATTTAAGACCCCTTGTCTAAGTGACCAAAAATAGAAAAATCTTGTCTTTTGCTCATAATTCATGCCCATTGGATTTTGGTTATGCAAACCTTTAATTTTAATAGAGTATGATTGATGTTGATTGAATTATACTCAACATTTTAGTCCTCCCCCTTATATTATGAGAGTGTTTCTATATCCCATGGATATAAAGCTAAACCAGGTAGCAGGCTTTTTCAAAATAAGTGAGAAAGGGAGGAATAGTGTGGATTAAAGACAGCATTACATTTTTCCATAATCTATTTTCTATTTGACATTTGGGTGGATGTTTCTCCATAAGCCTGGTTTCTACAGTAAAGGACTTGTCCAACACAAAATGGACAGGAATTCTGAAAAAGTTCTGTGCACCAAATATTGGGGGGTCACTCAGGTAGAAGAGAGCCTAAGCCAATTGATACATTGCCACACTATAATTTAAACAGGCTGTACCAATTAATAAATTCTTAATTAATATTAGAGATTTCTCTTTTTTCAACACCCTCATTTATATTTTATATTGTCAGGTATTTCAAATGTTTTTAAATGTGCTTAGCACATATATGTCCATATATATGTATATGTATGTGTATGTATATGTGTGTATATACATGTATATAGAAAATTATACAAAACTTGAATATTTCAATATAATTTAATGTTAGTTTGTAATTCTTTTCTAAGAAATTCCTGTCTATATTTGTGACAGATACATTTCCCTGATTTGTTATTTAATACATGTTTATCTCTATATTCTTTGAGAAAAGGAAATTATAAAAACTCTTCTAATAAATAAATTGATATTTTACATTGTGGTTTGCATTTTGTTTCTTGTGTAATACAAGAAATACATTACAGATAGCCTGAAATCATGGAGATGTTATCCATTAATAGTCTCTAAGTCTGTTATAGTTTTTACTTATAGTGACCTTTAATCTATATTATTTGTGTTTAGGGAGAGGGAGGAGTGAAATTTATTTTTATGCTGTATAAATATCCAACTGTCCAAGCACCATTAACTGAAAGGTAAATATTAAAGAAACTACCCAGTACTTTCTCTGTCATATTTTGTGTTTCTAATGGAGGGCATTTGTAGCTGTGCTCTTTAATCTGTGCCATGGTATACTGGAGCATTAGAAACTGGATATCAACTGAAGAGTGAATTAAAATGATAGCTTTGTTATTTATTTCCTTTTAATTTCAGGACATTTTCACTTTCAGTGAAGGATATTAATGAAGTAAGAATCACTGTATTTCAGTAACCATGACAAAATTTAATTCAAGTTTTAGAAATTATTTTGTTGGTTTGGAACCATGTGCCCCCAGAAAAACATGTTCTTAAAGTTAATCCATTCCTGTGGCTGTGAACCCATTGTAAGTTGGAACTTTTGCTGTGGTTATTCCAAAATGTAGCCCACTGCAATCAGAATGGGTCTTAATCCTATTACTGGAGTCCTTTATAAGCAGAATGAAATTCAGGGAGGGAAATAAAGCCATAGATGGAGCTGCCATAAGTGAAATATCAACAAAACCAAGAAAAGAAAGGACAGAGCAGGAGACACCTTCATGTGGCTCATGAAGGACCAAGGATCACCAGCAACCAGCCCCCAAATGCCACAGTCTTTGGGGAGAAAGCATCATCTTGAAAATGTCTTGATTTGGAAGTTCTTTTAGCCTTAAAACAATAAGTTAATAAATTCACGTTGTTTAAGTAAACCGATTTCATAAGTATTTACTTGAGCAGCGTAGGAAATTTAAACAAGTAAAATCAAGGAAGTGAATAAATATTAATAGATGTTCAATCAATTTTTGAAAAATCTTTAGCATTTGAAATTTAATCAATATTCAACAGGGTATTCTGGCTTTTAACTGTTAATTTGAAAGGAAGAAATAATTATTTTCCAAATCACTTATTAATTTCAATGAGTAATTATAAAAATAGTTTCAATGTAATGTAAATAATTCAGGATACTAGAGGTTTACTGTGTTTCTCTCTTCTCACACACTTTTCTTCCATCTTACAGGTAATCATAATCTTCGCTGCCAATGCAGGGACAAGCATGTATATCAACTGCTTAATATAAAAATTCTTGTTTGCACTACAATTCAAAATATCTCATTCCCCTTCTTAAGTGGCCCTCTCTGTAGTACCCTTTTTAAGATATGTAAACAGAGTTACCATTCATTAATAGCAGACTAAGTCACTTAATCTTCTTTGACCAATAAAATGTGAGCAAAAGTAATGTGTGTGGATTTAAGAACTAACATATGTACTTCTTTATAAGATCTATTAAATCCACCAAGAAAACCACTAACATTCCATATATAGGGTTCTCCAATAGCCTGCTCTTTGAATGTGGATCATACATAGCAAAGGTTTAGACAACACAAAATGGATGTGTTTCCTAAGTGGAAAATAACCACTGTGACCTTCAGTATTGACTAAAAGTTTATTCCTCACTGCAAACTAAACAAGTCTTAGCTGACTAATACAATAGCAAATAGTTGTGCAAAGCAGTTGTACCAAGTTATGCACACAAACAAGCAATACATCCTCATATCCTTGGCTCCACATCCTCACTAGCAGTTGGTACATCCAGATATATTTTTTCCATCCTATTGATTTTGTGGCAGTACCACATGGTTTTACATTTTATTTTCAGTCAATACCAAATGTAAAGAATATATTTCTATGATTAAAATAAGATATGTGTGTTTACTCCGTTTCAGAATTGCTTTCTAGACCTTAAAGGTTAGTTTTAAGTGGCTTATAATATCAATTTCAATGCCTTTGCTTTGGTTCTAGAAAAAGAAATTCTTCATTGTAATGCAGTCAAATTCACAAATAAGTTATCATTGTATGTATTGTTGTATCTTTTTCTCACTCTTCCTTCTCCTCCTCTTCTTCTTTCATGTCTATAAAATTGCTTTGTAATTTAAACTACTGATGATATCTACAAAATTATTATAACACTGGTTTGATTTCAGTGAAATTTAAAATTTTCTCATAAGTTCTGCTATGCCTAGGCCACATATCTGTGTGCTTCTTTTTGTGTGTATATATGTATATACAGTTATATACATATATACATATAAACAAACAACATAGAATTTCGTGCTATTATTTCTTTTAAATTTAATAATTTAATTTAATTTATCTTTAGTTGCCAATTATTTCACATCTGGTATTATAACTAATATAAGGTTGAAATCAAGACAAATATATTTGCAATGATATATTATTATTTACCTGCTTTTGTGTCTAATCAATGCCTATTTCTACAACATTTAAAATATTGCTAAAACTTTTAGTGAACAATTAATGCAAGTGATTTTTCCAATAAAATATATTTTTTAATTTTGTTCATTATACTTTTGCATATAAGATAATATGGAAAATAATTTAGAAAGCTATATTTTTAAAGGGGCATTGGAATTAATTTTATAATTTTATATTGAATTCCTTTTAATAAAGTTGCATTGTTATTATATGAAATTTATATCCATTTGAAAGTCACTAGAAAGTGTTTAATAAATTTACAGATGATTTGCCTTATTTTCTTAAAATCTTAATTTATTTTGATTTAGGGTACTTATCATTTCACCAATTTGGTGGCTACCATCATCTTATCATTTTATACTACAACATATCAGCAGACATAGAAAATCTCACCACTTCATGGTATCTCAAGTTCTCTGGAGATTTTTTTTTTATTGATTTAACTGGGAGAAATTACAATAAATCTTCTAACAGATATTGCCATTGTAACCGATCCAGAGCTACACTCTCCAATGTGCTCCTTTATAAGAAACTTATGCCTCATAGATCTTTTTTAGATTTCAGTTACTGTTCATGATCTGATCGTGAATTTTCTCATAGAAAGTTAACTAATCTCCCAGCCTGTGCCAGTCAGATTTTCTTGAATATTTTATTGAGGTGCTCGTACCTTGAGGTGATGTCTTATGAACATTTTATTGCTATCTGCCAACTTTGGCAAAATGGGCTCACCATCACCCCTTGTCTGTACATGCAGGTAGCTGGTTGTTTACAGGCCACTGTGCTCATCATTTCTCCTATCCAGACTGGTACCATGTTCAGGCCTCCCTTCACACAGTCAAACATGATCTACCAATTCTTCTGGGATATTCCTCACATTTTGAGGATCACATCTTCAGATGTTCAGTTTTCTGAGTCTCTGGTCCTAGCAATAAATGCTTGAATTTTCAGTATGTTCTTGCTTTAGGTTTATAATATATCTAAATATATTTTCAGTGATACTCATGATATGTTCTATAGAAGCTGGTAACAAAGCCTTATCCAAATCTTCCCCACAGGTGGCAATTCTCTTTGTTTCTAATATCTGTTCCAAGTGTTCTCTTATGTCCAATTGCAAATAATGCATCTCTTAAATACCTTCCTACAGCCATGTTCTAATCCAGGGTGTCCCCATTCATGAACCCCATCATCTACATTCTGTGGTACATGGAGATTAACAGTGCTCCAGGCAGAATGTTCAACAGATGTTTTGAGATCTGTAGCAGATTTTTGGATTACAAATTCTCAAATACATAATTTTAGGAAGTTTAATTTGTACATGATCTATGTTCTTCAGTTTCATTATTTTCCTGTAATAGCTACTGTTTTGTTGTTTATGTATTCTGAAATGTTTATTTAAGGTTTAGTGATCTGTATATTTCTCTGTCATAGTTGTTCATACTCAATACTTCAAGAGTATAACTCATGTATTCTTCTTAAAAACTCTTTCCACATTGTTAAAACATTTTGGAAAATGTTTAGGATGATTTTTAGTTATAGAGAATAATAATATAATATGGAGAACTGTACAGGATTGTACAATAATAAGTGACCACACATTTGAGAGAACTTCAAATTACAGGATACTGCCACCCTGGAAAAGAATATTAAGTGTTTTGAAATAGGGAATTCAATTGATTTCTTTGTATTCACCTTTCTATAATGTCTGCACCAATTAAAAAAGTGATTAAAATAGCTATGCAAACACAGAATTAAGAACACAATAAGAACATAGAAAAAAAGTATGGCATCAAGTTGAGATGCCCATACCTTTTTATCAACACCTTAAGAGATGCCTATACCACAACAGGTCTTTGAGTTGCTGGATAATGTCACTCTGTAAGATAATATTGTGTCCTTTAATTTAGAAAAACTGTTTTAAATGCTGTCTTTACATTTACTCTCATATAAGTGTCTTGCCTGATAGTAAAGTGAAGAGAACTGATACTCCACTGAGGAATGAAGAGAAAATATGGGTATGGTGCTTAGACCTGTGCTAAAGTTGGAAAATGAGAAGAGTTGCTTCCATACTTGAAAATGTGACTGTAAAATTCATGTCCTTCAACACAGAATATTTTAGGAAGCTTTTATTCTCTGCTTGGGCTTTGGGTGGAAAAATGAATGCCATGCTTGATACATTCAAGCTTTCTGAATGATGAAGAAAAAAGAATCAGTAGAGTGGGGTATGATGTAGCAATAGATGTTATTAGACATTTCCTTCAGCAAAGCAGATATTGCTTATTATATGTGACATACTTTTCCCCAAAATGAGATATAATAACATATCTTCTTAAGATGGTAAGAATTTTATTACCTAATTCTCACAGGCTAAGCCAGCATTCAAATTTATAAATTATATATTTATTTATTATCTCAGAAATAAATCCCAGATAGATAGCCTTTGTGTATTTGAATATGTACCAAGAAAAATTCACTTTTAGGAAGCCTGTGATCATTTATTTTATGCTTCATTTTACAACTAGTCAAATGACAGGCCAGGCCCATATGGCTAAGTGTTTATTATTCATTTGATATGAAAGTAGTGCATGTGTATCATGAGTTTATGTTGTCCAAAAGTAATAATTCCAGTAAGAGTTTTGCATGTGATCATATTTCTCTAATGTCTAATACTCTCATATTATCAATATTTGAAAATTTTAATACTCCATATGCAGCTTTTTAAAGTGATTTGAATCTACATATATCATCTTCACTGATGTTTCCTTGTAAAAACACGTCACTGTCAATTTCACATTCAAATTTCATTCTTAGAATTGTTGGAGGTTACCTTTCTAGACATTCATATTCGTTAATATGACATTTTTTGCAATATCTTAATTTATATTTCAATTTCAATTTATGTAGAATTATTATCAATGGCAGTCTCCTCCATATATTTGAGTATGTAGAATTATTGTATTCCAATACATAGGGGTTGATAAAATCTGGTGCTGTTCTGTGTCTTCACTGTTTTGATTTTTCTCTAAAATGTGATATTGAATGTTATGATTCTGAAATTGTACCTTGATATTTTTGGATGTGTGCTTTTAATTTTTATGGCAGCATGAGATAATCTATATCAAAGGTGGAACTTACTTTTTCCTGATGAATATTTCCTGAGATTTTAAAAAATAATAATCTCCAATATCATTCCTACCTCAGGATCAGGACAAATTTATTCTCACATGTTTTCAACATTTTTAGTTTATGTCTATGTTATAAAAATTTTATTCAATTTTTTATTACATCCTGAGAGATTATTTAATGCTTGAATATGCACAGATACAAATATATATTTTTTAGCTACTTTTACTATTAGATTTATTTTTCTCATAGCTAAGTAAAGATTCAAAATCATTCTTTATGTGTAAACACAGACATGAATGCATACATATATAATTTCATGTTATTGTTAATTGTTTCTTTAAATTTTCATTTTCTATTTGTTCTTTCCAGTTTATACATGTTTGGCATTTCCTTATTGAATTTTGCATAAAATTGCCTCCTCCATCCCTATTCAATAGTATTTTCATTTTATGTATGTAATAATTTTATCTTCCACATTTACAATGATATCTGCCACTATCTGCTGTTTTCTTGCATCTTTTAGAACTCTCATACATTTTATTTTATTTTTCTTGCCTCATGATGTTGCTTAATAAAAGTTGTTAGGGCCATCTTATTTGTCTGATAATCTATCAGGTGATGCTTCCATAGTGTATATTTTGAATCTTACCATGTTTGACTTTGGAGAATTTCTGCTTGCTATAGTTTCTCATAGTTAAGATTTGACAGTTCTAATCTTTGATAAATTTTCCATCATCAATGAGTATATCATTTTAACAAGTTCTTAATCCCTGGAAATGATCCCATTATATTTCTCTTTTGAGCTCTAACATATTTAATATTTTAGTTTTCAGTAAAATACATTTGTGTAATAATTAAATGAGGCCGTGATATATTGCATTTTTTACATCACTCTATTTTGAGGAAATCTGAAAGTTATGTTTTTTGAAACGCTTAATTTGTTTAAAATTTCTTCTTCTATGCTATCAAATTCCATTTTTCCAACAAACTTTCCCCCACATCTCTCTGTCTTCCATTTCTAATTTGTAATGGTTACAGTATTTGTGATAGCTGCTGCCGCTTAAACAAGATCTGCGACGTCACCAAGCCGGCGGCACACTCCTTTGCCGTGAAGCCCGAGTCAGGGGAAAGGAATTGGGATAAAATCATTGCATTTGTGAACATGAGAAACTTGATTTGGCCTTATAAGCTGGGAAGGGAGAGTTAATATTAAAAATCAGCGTCGAAGAGCGGGTGCAACACCTTTTGCCTTGTTAGGTGGTTTGGTGAACGTTTTTGCATTTGGGTCTTTCTCTTTTTACAGAGTAGATGGAGGTCCAGCTAAGTTAACCGTGATGGAAGTCAGATATTCCATTATATTACTATAAAGTAGGAATGCCCCATTGGAAAACGCGTCCATGGTACATTACTCAGAGCGGCAGCAGCTGCTTTGCTGAGGGAGACAGTTCTGTGGCGTCCTAGGCCACGCTGAGAGGCTGCCTCCTGCTCCCTTTAGGCCAAACTTGCCATGTCCCTCCCCTCCGCTCCTTCCTGGAGCGCTCTGCTTTCACAGTGGAATTTCACAGAACTGAATTGCAGCCCTTTATTCGCATGCTTGTGGTGTTGACTGAGTCTCAACTTCAGGGCCACAGTGGTCATGAGGCGCTGGTGGCTGTGCTGAGCACAGCGGACCTCACGGAGCACTTGCTCTCCAGGCTTCAGTCAATGGGTCAGTGTCACTGCTGGGAAACCAGAGCTCAATCTCAGCACTTCACCTGTCACACACCACGTAGGGACAGACCCAGGGTTTGGGTCTACATCTGGGAACCCAGTGCCTTAGAATTTCCCTTCCAGGGTGTTTCTCAGTCAGCTCATTAATATATTTAGAGCAATCATATTTATTTTAAGTAAGCAACATTTCTGGGATTCATTGTGCCATTCTAGTATCCAATAGCTATTAACTACAGTTCTTTGAGAAACAAGTATCTGCTCTTCACATCTAATTACAGCTGCTTAAAAAGATAATCAGCTGTACCAAAAATAGGGTGTTTTGGGTTTCACTTATTTTCTTAGAAGTTTAGGTATTTTTTGTTTATTTTTTTAGTCAACAGTGTATTCAAATCAAGTTCTGGAAATACAGTATTTCTGCTCTATATGGCATTCCATAAATTTGAAACTAGCTAAAAGTACACTGAATTTCTCTTTCCTTATAAAGTGTCGATATTTTTCCTGCTGAAATTAGAGTGTGGTTGAAGACAGTTGTTGATCCAACTTTTTCTTTCGGGTGAAATGTGGTCTTTTCCCTTTTACAGTATTAGGAAAAGGGTCATGTTTAAGTAGGTTGGGAAAGTTGTGGCTAGGTTTAGGGAGGCACCAGTGTGTGAGACTGCTTGCCAGCCTGTCATAAACATAACCTGGTTCCTTTCTGGGCTATTTAAACTACACAGAAGTCCCTTAGTAGGCTCTCTGGAGCCCTCGGGCTTCTGTCTCCTCTTCTAAGACCACTGAGCTCACGGCCCTGTATAAAAAGCCCTTGTCATCATTTTGTTTTTTGCTGACATCAGGGAGGTCAAAGGAAAGGCTGTGTCAGGATTAGACTGGGAATCTTAGGGCACTGAACATGTGGAGGGCTTTGTTGGTGTTTGTATGTCAGGCGGGCTGTGGGCCTCTGTTTAGGCGGGAGGTTTCTGGGAACCTGATTCCTGAACGCTCATCCCCATCGCCTCCACCAGCGCACACATTTGTGGCTCAGTGACATCCTGCGAGTGGGCCAGGCGGAAGTGTGCTGCTCTGCCAGCTGCCGCAAGTGTAACTCCTCTCCGGTCCGCCTCTCCTTCGCACAGACAACCTCCAGTTTTGGAGGATTTGACCTGACAAACCATTCTCTGCACATGGGCAGTAGTAACCTCCCCAGTGTTGAGGATAGCCAGAAGAAGGCCGGCGTTTTGGACTGAAGGTATGTGGTTGGCAAGGGCTAGAGCTCGATGCTTTAAAAATAGAGGCGTTGTAAGCAGGTGGTCCTCCACCGTGTTTGGAAATAGCCCCATTTCATGGCCATCAGGCCCTTCCCAGCTCCATGTGGTCAAGTGAGATATCCTGCGGCCTAGTCTTCTTTTCAGAGGCAGCCACTTCCCCAGGTGTCTTTTATCACTTTCCTCACACAATGGATCCAATTGCCTTTGGTCTGCCCAGAGAAAGCGGAAGGGAGCAGTGGCGCTATGGAGCCTGAGTTTTGCAGCCAAGCCTCTGGGCTCTTTCAGCCTGTCTGCTGCCATCATGGACCAGGCTCCACTTCCAGGGGATTCTGCTTCTGGATCTCAGCCCCAGAAGCTGCTGGTGTGACCAGCTTGCTCCCTAAAGGCAATTCTCTCAGGCCCCAAGGGCTTAGGCAAGCTTTCTGTGCAGCTTTGGAAAACCATGCATTTTGTCATGAAACTGAAATTCAGATTATATGCTTTATGTTTGTTAGCATCATATTTGATACAAGAAGTGTTTGAGAATTTCTTGGGAGAATAAAACTATTTTATTTGGATGTCAAATTTTATTGTTTGTAAACCAATAATTTTTGCAGTGAAGCTTAAAAAAATGAAAGTATGAGAGTGTTGTTTTTTTCTTTTCCTTTCTCCAGGGAAAGCTCTTTTCTATGCAAAATAAAATGAGTGCTGACCACAGTCCTGCTTTCCAGACTAGGAAATTTAAACCAGTCCTGCTTTCCAGACTAGGAAATTCAAACCAACATCCCTGCACATGGTCCATCAGTCCCTTCTACTCAAACCTATATGTGATGCAGGAGTTTTTAGGTGTACTTCCAGAGACTGTATCCTCTGGCCCACCTATGTGCCAGCTGTGCCTGGAATCTCAGCGGAGCTGCAACTCCTAC
>JAQZBX010068111.1:0-15816 GCA_029593785.1 Cabassous unicinctus
AAAATATATATTATAATATAAATGAATGAAAAGCTCTTTTTCTAGAATGAGAATTGCAATTAAAGCATGAACATATTTGTGTGTATGCATAGATACACTTATTTATTATGGAAATAATCTTTCATTAATTCATTTATGAATCATTTATTTTCCTATATTCCCCAAGTATGTAGAATATAAACGGAAGTTTATTTTTAAGGCAGAGTACTTGCTCAAGGAAATGAGGCATTCAATCAAAGATAAAAATGGTTAGAATGAGGAAAAAGTTAAAGCAAAATAATACATTGATCAAGTGATCTCATTTTTTATATATTCTACAGTGTATATATTTGGAGGGAGGCAAGATGGTGTCTGTTTAGGAGGGTACTCACTGACTAGCTCTCTGGGGACGGCCAATGGTGGACGGGGTCCTGCCCGAGGGGCTGTGTTGTTGGTGCATGGACCGAGAATCTTGGGTCATCTAGCAGCGGGCAGATCAACAGCGTGGAGTGATCGGTGGAGATTCGTGAGTTTTGAGCATGTCTGTGGTGGTTAACACAGATGGCTGAGCCCCACCTGCAGGGAAAATGGCTGGTTTGAGACAGGAATCCTGCACCCGTGATTCCTGATCCCGGTGTGAGGGAGCATACTCTGACGTAGGGAGGGCTCTGACAGAAGGTGGAGAGGGGTTTAACTTCTGTAGCTTTGACTGCCTGGACCCCCTAATAGATTTGGGGAGCTGATAAGCTGGCTTGAAACAACACCAGGCTGAGGAGAGAGGCGAATGTGCTGAGGAAACCTGATTTATCCAGCAGCCCGCTGACACTGAGGCTTGGCCCCAGAGGGGGCAGATTCAGCCAATTTTATCACTCTGCACTGACAAGCATCAGAGCTTCAGCTCCCCTGGGGAGGCCAGGAAGTGGGAAGGGCTTGATTAGTTTCCACAAGCCTATTTAGGGTCCCCTCATTGAAGGGGGTGATCTAGCAGAGGAATTCTTTTGGGTCTCTTATATCACTAAAAAAAAAAAAAAAAAAAAAAAAAAAGACAGCCACTTTAAAAAATGAATTCCTGTTCTTAATTTATTTTAATATAGAAAATGTGCCTCAAAACCTGCAGATACAACCCTGAAGGGAAATTGATAAACCCAAGCAGGCTGAGAGGATCCGCAAGGACCCTAGAAGGAACACTTCGTCTTTAGCTTTGTTTGACTGCTTGCTGGTGTGATTTTTTGGTTTTTCTATGTTTATTTGTTGTCTCTTGCTTTTCTTTCCTCTTTCCTCCCCCCTTTCTGTTTTCATTCATTTTTTTAAAATTAGGTACTGCTAGCTTACCTCTTCTCTGCTGTGCTTCATTCCAGTGATTTCCCATTCTGTGTCTATAGTGATATTTTATCCCAAGGTTCTCTTATCCTTCCTTCATCTCTCTGCCTTCTGCTTTCTGTTGTGGTTCTTAGACATCACGCTTTTTCATTAGCCCACAACTTAAGGGTGTCAATTTCTATTCTATCTATTTTGTTTTCTTCTTTTTTAAATTAATATTAGCTTTTTATTTTTAGCCCTTTCTTTACTCTTTCACTATCTCCTCATCATTCTGGCCTTCTAAATCATTGAATATATCTTCCTCTATTTGGTTTCCCAGTCCATTGTAGGTACTCCACTTTTTATCCTATTACTCTACACTGCCTACACAAGTTAAATATTCATTTCACTAAGCCATATTTGGCCCCTCTACTAACTTTTATCAATATTACTATTATCCTTCTTCCTTTCTCACATCTTTTGATTCCTCTGGCACTAATTTTTTGCCTTCAAGGTAACGCAGAAATAAGCAAGGAAACAAAATAAGAAGAAAAAGTGTCAAAGAGAAAATTTAACACACACACAGAACCACCAGTAAATGAAACTCTAGAGGAGAGAGAGAAGCTAATCAAATGAATAAACCCAGCAAGATAAAATGATGACTAGAGGGCAACAAAAAATTACAAACCTCCCTGAGAAACAGGAAGATATGGACCACTCCAATGAACAAACTTAAAACCAAGAATATATGCAAAACATCAAAAACTAATCAAAAATTCCCAAAGAAATATCATGAACCAACTTAATGAAGTGAAGAAAGAGATTAAGGATATAAAGAAGACACTAGGAGAACCTACTGAAGAAATTGTAAACATACGCAAAAAGATAATGGATATGATCATGATCAATGGCACAATCTAAGAAATCAAAAAGACGCTGGATTCACATAACAGCAGATTTGAAAAGGCAGAAGAAAGAATTAATGATGTGGAAGAAAATACAGCTGAAATCAAACAGATAGTAGAACAGATAGACAAAAAAATAAAAAAAATCCAACAGAGATTCAGGGAATTAACTGACAACACAAAACGCATAAACATATGCATTATGGGCATCCCAGAAGGAGAAGAGAAGGGAAAAGGAACAGAAGGAGTGTTGAAGGAAATAATGGCTGAAAACTTCCCAACCATATTGAGAGAGATGGATGTGCAGATCCAGGAAGCAAAGCAAACCCCAAACAGTATAAATCCTAACAGGCCAACTCCAAGACAAATGCTTGTCAAAATGTCCAATGCTCAAGACAAAGAGAAAATACTCAAGGCAACAAGAGAAAAGATAACCATCACATACAAGGGAAGCATAATAAGATTAAGTGCTGATTTCTCATCTGAAACCATGGAGGAAAGAAGACAGTAGTATGACATAGTCAAAGTACTAAAAAAAGAAAAAGCTTCCAGCCATGAATTCTCTATCCAGCAAAACTGGAATTCAAAAATAATGGAGAGTTCAAAATATTCACAGATAAACAGAAATTAAGAGAGTATGTCAATAAGAAACAGGCACATCAAGAAATACTAAAGGAAGATCTACAAGATGAAAGAAAAAATCAAGGGAGAGAGAGTTGGAGAGTTTAAAAACAACTCAAAAGACAAAAACAGAAACAAAACAACATGTGACATACATTAATCCGAAGAAAATATGGCTGAAGTAAGAAATTCATTGCGAGTAATAACACTGAATGTTAATGGATTAAATTCACCACTCAAGAGACACAGATTGGCAGAATGGATAAAGAATTATGATCCATCAATATGCTGTCTACAAGAAACACACCTTCGACCAAGGGATTCAAGGAGACTGAAAGTAAATGGCTGGAAAACAATTTTAAAAGCTAACAATAGCCAAAAAAGGGCAGGAGTAGCTATTCTAATATCAGAAAAAAATAGATTTTAAATGCAAAACTATGGTAAGAGACAAATATGGACACTATATATTAGTAAAAGGGGAAATCTCTCAAGAAGAGAGAACAATCATAAACATTTACCCACTTAATCGTGGTGCCTCAAAATACATGAGGTAAAATCTGGAAAAGTTAAGTGGAGAAATAAATGCCTCTACAATTATAGCGGGGGCCTGTAATACACCATAATCATCATTAGACAGAACATTTAGACGGAGAATCATCAATGAAACAAAGACTCTCAACAATACATTAGAGGACCTGGACTTAATAGACATATACAGAACACTATACAAAAATACAGCAGGATTTACATTCTTCTCGAGTGCACATGGATCATACTGCAAGATAGACCACATGCCAGGCCACAGAACAACTCTCAATGAATTCAGAAAGACTGAGATTTTACAAAGTAGTTTCTATGATCACAATGGAATGAAATTGGAAATCACTAAGGGCCAGAGAAACAGGTTAGGCACAAGGATATGGAAGTTAAATAACACACTCTTAGACAAACAGTGGGTCAAGGAGGAAATCTCAACAGAAATCAGCAACTACCTTGAAACTAATGAAAACAACAACACAACATATCAAAACCTATGGGATGCAGCCAAATCTGTTCTGAGAGGGAAGTTCATAGCCATAAATACATATATTAAAAAAGAAAAAAGAGCTAAATTTGAAGACCTAACTGCACACTTGGAGGAATTGGAAAAACAACAACAAAGTAAACATAAAGGAAGTAGAAAGAAGAAAGAACAAAGATTGGAGCAGAACTAAATGAAATAGAATAAGAAAGCACTAGAAAAAATAAACAAAACCAAAAGCTGATTCTTCAAGAATATCAATAAAATTGAAAAACCCTTATACAGAGTAACAAAGAAAAAGAGAGAACAGATGCAAATACACAAAATAGGGAATGAGCAAGGAGATATCACTACTGACACCACCGAAATAAAGAGTATCATAAGATGATACTTTGAAAAATTACATGCCAACAAGAATGATAATTTAGAGGAAATGGACAAGTTTCTAGAAACACACAAAGAGCCTACATTGATGCAAGAAGAAATTGATGAACTCAACAGTCCAATTACAGGTAAAGAGATAGACTCAGTCATCAAAAACCTCCCCACTAAGAAAAGCCCATGACCAGATGGCTTCACAGCTGAATTCTACCAAACATTCTGGAAAGAGCTAACACCCATTCTGCTAGAGCTCTTCCAAAAAATAGAAGTTGAAGGAATATTGCCTAACTCATTCTACAATGCCAACACTACCCTAATACCAAAACCAAACAAAGATACCACATGAAAGGAAAATTACAGAACAATTTGTCTAGTGAACCTAGATGCTAAAATCCTTAACAAAGTACTTGCTAATCCCATTCAACAACATATCAAAAGGATTATACACCATGACCAAAAGGGTTTCATCCCGGGTATGCAAGGATGGTTCAATATAAGAAAATCAATGAATGTAATACACCACATAAACAACTGAAAGAAAAAAAATCAATGATCATCTCTATAGATGCAGAAAAAGCATTCGACAAAATGCAGCACCCATTCCTGATAAAAACACTGCAAAAATAGGAATAGAAGGAAACTTTCTGAATATGATAAAGGGTATATATGAAAAACCCAAAGCTAAAATCATTTTCATTGGTGAAATACTAAAAGCCTTCCCTCTGAGATCAGGAACAAGACAAGGATCCCCATTATCACCACTCATATTTATCATTGTCTTAGAAGTACTTGCTTGAGTACTGAGGCAAGAAAACGATATATATGCATCCAGATTGGAAAAGAAGAAGTAAAAATTTCATTATTTGCAGACGACATGATCCTATACATAGAAAGCCCAGAGAAATCTACAACAAAGCTTCTAGAACTTGTAAAGGAGTTCAGTAATGTTGCAGGCTATAAGATCAATCCTCAAAAATCAGTAGCATTTCTGTACACGAATAATGAGCAATCAGAGCAGGAAATCAAGAAAAACAATGCCATTTACAATAGTAAGTAAAAGAATCAAATACCTAGGAATAAATTTAACTAAAGATATAAAGGATTTATATACAGAAAGTTGCACAACACAGTTAAGGGAAATCAAAGAAGACTTGAATAAATGGAAAAATATTACCTGTTCATGGATAAGAACACTAAACATCATCAAGATGTCTATCCTACCAAAACTGATCTACATATTTAATGAATCCTAATAAAATTCAACACTGTATTTTTTAAGGAACTGGAAAAACTAACCACAAAATATATTTGGAGAGGTAAGAGGCCCCGATTTGCCAAAGACATATTGAAAAAGAAAAATGAATTTGGAGGTATCACATTACCGGAACTTATAAAGTATTATAAAGGTGCAGTGATCAAAACTGCATAGTATTGGCACAAGGATAGACCTACTGACCAATGGAACTGAATTGAGAGTTCTGATATAGATCCTCGCATATACAGTCATCTGATATTCGACAAGTCTACAAAGCCCACTCAGTTGGGAGAGAATGGCTTCTTTAACAAGTGGTGCTTGGAGAAGTAGATATCCATATCCAAAAGAATGAGAGAAGAATACCATCTCACACCTTATACAAAAATCAACTCCAGATGGATCAAAGATCTAAATATAAGAGCCAAAACCATGAAAACCTTGGAAGATAATGTAGGAAAGCATCTACAGGACCTTGTAATAGGAAATGGTTTCACGAACTTCACAGCCATAGCATGAGCATCAAGAGAAAAAATGGATAAATTGGATCTCCTCAATATTAAAAACTTCTGCACCTCAAAGAATGTTATTAAGAAAATGAAAAGGCAGCCTACCCAATGGGAGAAAATATTTGGCAAACATATATCTGATAGGAGCCTAATATCCTGCATATATAAAGAAATCCTTCATCTCGAAAATAAAAAGACAAACAACCCATTTAAAAAATGGGCAAGTGTCCTGAAATGACACTTCTCCAAGAAAGAAATACAAATGGCTAAAAAGCACATGAAAAAATGCTCGACATCTCTTGCTATCAGGGAAATGCAAATCAAAACTACAACGAGATACCATCTTACACCCATCAGAATGGCAGCTATTAAAAAAACCGCAGACTCTAAGTGTTGGAGAGGATGTGGAGGAATAGGAACCCTCATCCACTGCTGGTGGGATTGTGGAATGGTCCAGCCACTGTGGAGGACAGTTTGGCGTTTTCTCAGAAAACTAACAATAGATCTTCTGTATGATCCAGCAATTCCACTGCTGGGTATATACCGAGAAGAACTGAAAGCAGACATGAATAGATATATGCACACAAAGTTCAAAGCGGCATCGTTCACCATTGCCAAAAGTTGGAATCAGCCTTGGTGTCCATCAACAGATGAATGGATAAGCAAAATGTGGTACATACATACAATTGAATATTACTCAGCTGTAAGAAAGAATAAAGTGCTAACACACAGAATAACATGGATGAATCTTGAAGACCTTATGTTGAGTGAAGCAAGCCAGACTTCACTTGCTTGAAGGATGTAAAGAAGGATGAACATTACATGACCTCACTGATTTGAACTGAGGAAAGTGAGCAGTCTCTGAGAACCATTGTCTGAAAGATAAGTTAACAAGGGAGAGAAAGAGAAGATTAGGCTGTGAGCCATCACCCATTTGGACATAATCTATTGTAAATGGATATAGTATAGTTGCATATTGAAGGAGAGGACAGGCGGGCAGTGATATTACTGGGTTTTGTAGTGCAGGGTTGAGGTGGGTAGATTAGAAAGGGCAGGTTGGACTACCCAGGGCATGTAACTATGAATCTTGTCATTCCATGAGTCAAAACAGGGGAGTGTCATATGCCCCAGGGGGATGGGGAAGAAGGTACAGTTAAAATCAAATGGGGTATTTAATGGTCATGGGAAATATTCTTCATTACCTTACATTTAATGGACACAGGACATGGCAAATATCATCAAAAATTATTAAACTGTACAGTCTAAATTGTAAACTATACGGTAAACCACTGAAAAATTTTATTTGCTATATTTTACTATCTGTATAACAGTTATAACAATGATAACATCCATAAAAAAAAAAAGGTTTTAATATGGGGTGGGGAAGCTGGAGGGAGGTTGGGTATGTGGGAGTCTCTAGTATTCCGTGTGTGACTTTGCTGTGACCTAAAACTTCTTTAAAAATTAAATTGAAATTTGGGAGACACTGGGGAATGAGAGGGTGAAGGATTCTCGATACACTGGAGATCCGATATTACAGTAATAAAAGGAGAAAAGAATAATTTCTTTAAAAAAATGATTTTTTTGTTTTTGTTTTTTTTCCCATTTTTCAAATGTCCCAATCCGCTAATTATATTTTATTATAAGTTTAGTTTCCATTTTTTTTTCTTCTGAGTCTCATTATACTTATCTCTTGCATTTAAAATCATCATTATTATTTCTTTTTCCTATTAATTGTATTATGTTATTATGTTGGCTTCATATTCAAGGAACGTTTGGATCACAGAAAGGTTACAAGGGGGGCTGCAGAGAATCATTGGTGGGGGGTGTCTGGGATGGGGGATTCATGGGAGTAAGTCCATCTAAATATACATGAAAGATATATAAAATTTTTCAAATGATCAAGGGATGGGGCATGGTCACGGTGGGTAGACAATTACTCAATTAATGAGGGAAACTGAATTCCCAGCCTGGAGAGCTCTGCTACATTCCCCAAGGGAGCAGCAACCGTCCCCTGAGTGCAGAGGCAGTGTCTGGCAAAAGAGGATGGCCCACTGATGGGTTCTTGTTATTGAGGACTAGCCTTAAGAGTATTTGCTCTTCTAATTGAAACTTAGCCTACTCTTATGGGTTGCCTAAGGGTTACCACCTGAGAGCCTCCTTGTTGCTCAAATGTGGTCTCTCTCTAAGCCAAACTCAGCATTTGAATGCATTACCATCCCCCCAACATGGGACATGACTCACGGGGATGAGCCTCCCTGGCAATGAGGGATTAACACCAAGTGCCAACTGACAACACGATCGGAAAAAGACCTTGACTAAAAAGGGGAAAAGGTAAAGAGAAATGAGTTCACGTGGCTAAGAGACTTCAAAGAGAGTCAGGAGGTCATCCCAGAGGTAATACTTATGCATACATCAGTAGGATCTCATAGAATACCAAAGTGGATATCACCCCACACTGAGGGACCCCTGAGGGCTCTGGTGACACACAGGTCCTATACAAGTGGGGATACCCCCAGAGATTGATACCTAATTAGTGGGCTCTTCATTGGCATCTGTGCTCCTGAGAGTGACAGAGTTGTACTCAAATAAGTCATCCCTGCACATGGTCCATCAGTCCCTTCTACTCAAACCTATATGTGATGCAGGAGTTTTTAGGTGTACTTCCAGAGACTGTATCCTCTGGCCCAACTATGTGCCATCTGTGCCTGGAATCTCAGTGGAGCTGCAACTCCTACCCTATAGTTCAATGGACTCATCCAAGTAACCTGGCAAGGAGACGACGATGGGCAACAGCCATCCCAGGGAATGGAGAGGGCCTGCAGCTGAAGGCAAGATAATCCCATCCACTATATCCATGGGATATAAGCCCTCTCTCACTTGGAGGTGGAGTGGACATCACCTTCCAAGTCCCCTCAGGATTGGGGGAGGGCCTGTGGACTAGAGTGGACTTGGTGGTGTTCTGTTGTAGACATATTGTGATTCAAGCAATGGAAGAAATTGTAACAGTGAGGTGGAGCCGGTGGCCACTGGACATTTTTGGGGCAGGGAGAGGAAGGGCAGTTGAAATACTGGGACTTTTTTGGGACTTTGGGGGTTGTCCTGAGTGGTGAAGCGGTGATGGATGTAGGCCATTTTCCAACAAAATATACCATGCAGAACTGGGTGGGAGAGAGTGCGGTCTGTGATGTTAACTGTGGTCTATGCTCGGTGGCAAGGCCCCAGGATGTGTATATCCATTGCGGGTGTTGTACCACATGGATGAGGAATGGTGGTGTGGGATGTTGTTGGAGGCATGGGCAGTGCAGAACATGGGAATCCCTGTAATTTCTGAGTTATATTTATGTAATCTAAGCACCTTTAAAATATATATATATATATAAAAAATAACATTTATGTAAACAAATGCACATATATGCATATGTATTTATATATCATTTTACAAATATTGGTATGTATTGTGAAAAACTTGATTTTTACCCACAATAAAAAATAAATAAATAAATAAAATATAAATAAATTATAAACCATGAAAAAAAAAGATACAATAGAAATATGTACAACTTTAAAAAGGATGTAGTGCCAATAAGAGCTGAAACATGGATGAACAATGAAAATATTATGCTAATACTGTTATCAACTAAGCATATTATGTGAACTCATGGAGTTAATAATTAGAATATAGGTCACCAGACAATAGAATGCGGTTAAAAATGGAGATCTGAGGTTTAATCTGTGCATAATTGGTAAAAAGGCTGTTTTTAAATCTTTGGAAATGAATAGAAATGGTATTATTCATCAGATGGTATTTGAGGGAAATATTTGAATCTCCCATGTGTTAAAGAATGACAGTCACATGAACTTTCATTTGCTCTCGTGCACACAACCAGCATTTACAGATGTATATTTGCAATCAATTTTTAAGATAGGCAACACTTACCCATAAGCTCCGTTAAGTAAAATGATGGAATCCATTCTTCTCATTATGAGACTTGTGTTAGAAAACATTACACTGATTATTATTATGCTTTTGGTTTTGTCAATAAAAACTGATTTTTTTTTTTAAAGAATTATCGTTTAGTTTTTTTGATTCTATTTTTTTTGTTGTTGTTCTCAATTTCATTTATTTCTGCTCTAAACTTTTTATTTCCTTCCTTCTGATTGATTTGGGAATGGTTTGCTGTTCTTTTTCTAGTCTTCCCAGTTGTTCAGTTAGATCTTTGATTTTAGCTTTTCTTCTTTTTTAATATAGGCATTTAATGTTATAGATTTCCCTCTCAGGTCTGCCTTCACTCTATCCCATAAGTTTTGATAAGTTGTGTTCTCATTTTCATTTGTCTCAATATATTTATTAATTTCACTTACAATTTCTTCTTTGACCCACTGATTATTTAGAAGTATGTTGTTCAGCATTCACATATTTGCAAATTTACCTCTTTCCTGTCTATTATTGATTTCCAGTTTCATTCCCTTATTATTTCAAAAGGTGCTTTGTATAATTTCAATCGTTTTATATTCTTTTGAGACCTGCATTATGACCTAACATGTGATCTATCCTGGAGAAAGATCCATGAGCACTAGAGAAGAATATATAATCTGCTGAGTTTGGGTGCAATGTTCTGAATATGTGTTTTACTCCGAGCTTGTTTATCAGATTGTTCAAGTTCTCTGTTTCCTTGTTGATCTTCTGTATAGTTTTTCTATATAATGATGTGAGTTGTGTCTTGAAGTCTCTAACTAGTATTGTAGAGATGTCTGTTTCTTCTTTCAGTTTTGCCATAGTTTGCTTTATGTATTTTGGGGCATCGTGGTTAGGTGTATAAATATTTATGACTGTTATTTTTTTCTGGTGAATTGTCCCTGTTCCTAATATATAATGACATTCTTTATATCTTATAACTTTTTTGCATTTAAAGTCTGTTTTGTCCAATATTAGTATAGCTATCCCTGTTCCTTTTTGGTTACTGTTTGCATGGAGTATCTTTTTCCTACCTTTCACTTTGAGCATTTATTAAGATATGCTCTTGAAACAGAATTATGCTTTGGATAAGTGAAGTCTTAAATAATTTAGCCTACATGAGTATATTACTTCTTGTGAAAATCTATATTCACTGCCAGCAATATATAGAATAGAGCATTAACACATAATATAATAAGGGCGTAATTATTACTATTCATTTTCATGTCATTGGTCTGATTGAAAATTTGAATGGGCAATCAAAACCTCACTCAAAACATGATAAAAAATGTTTATAGCTTAGTTATGGAAATGGATGTATGCTCAAAATGAATATGAGAAAATGTAGGTGGTGGTAAGTTCCATGGAAAAACGTTTCTAAGTTCAGAAGGTAGGTAGGAGTGGAGAAGTGGCAAAAGTGCATTAAACCCTTGTAAAACATGGAACCTCATATGTTTTCCCAATCTTAGCATGCATTTAAATTAATTGCTGACAGGAAAGTTGATATAAATGCACAGGACTAATATAGAAGATTGATAAGTACAGAGAGTGATAGTGATAGAGAGAAAGAAATAGAGATATATAGGAAGATTAAGATAAAGGTATAATAAGGAATTGGGTCATTTGATTATGGATTCCAAATTTATAGGGCAGGCAAGAAGTTGAAAATTCCACTGAGATGGTTCTTGAATTTTTGAGTCTGTATTTCTCAGGCTGGAAATTCAGGGAAGAATAGAAGATGTAATTTTGAGGAATTATTATGTCTGATATTTGAGCCTCAATTCATTGGATGAAGACCTTCAAATTGTGGTTCAGGCTTACCTACATTGTAAGTATAATGTACTTTAGTTAAGATCAACTGGTTGCAGATGCTAATTCCATCTATGAAATATATCTTAAGTAATATTCAGAACATTGTTTACAAATAAATGGATACCATAAACTAGCTAAGTGGACACATAAACTTAACCAACATAATATCCAATTCCTTAAACCATAATTAATCTCCAAATAACAACCTAAACTAGTTTTGGTTCAACCTACTAGGTGTAGCTGAGGACAAACGGAATATGGAATAGGTAGTGGAAAATGTAGATATAAATATAAACTATAACCACTTGCCAAAAAGTAGACAACTATAATGAGTTTTCTTTCATATTTTGTTGTGAATATTTTAGTGAGTTAATTTACACGTATTTACATTTACATATAAAAATGCAGAAAACCACACATCTCCAAAATCTTTAATTTCTTCACATTTCTTTTTATATAACATAAATTTTATTAACATTATATCCTCTTCAGTGGAAAAAGTTTGCACGTCGTTGTAACCACATTATTTATATCTCTTCCACAGAAGTATAACTTTGTTTATGTCAAGTCTTTTCTCTCTCTAACTCTCTCTGTCTCTCATTCTGTTTGGTCTTTGTATCTAACAGATTGTTGTAGATTAAATTTTGTAACCTCTGAAAAGACATGTTTATAATCTCAATCTGACTTCCTGTGGGTGTGAACTCCTTTATAAAAAGGACACTTTGAGTAAGTATTATCAGTTAATGTGTAGACTCATTTTTGAAAAGGATCTTGTAAGATCATATTTATGTCTGGTTGAACCTGAATCAGGAAGCTCTTAAAGGATTACTGGAAGCCTTATAAAAGCAAAGAAGTCAGAGATTCCACAGGTAGGAAATAAAATCAGAAGTCAGGGTATGCAGAACAGTAAATATGAAGTGGGTATCTAGGATATTGTCTGTGACAGGACACAGAAAGCAAGCAATGGAATCCCAAAGATTTTGCCAAGCAAGAGCCAGAATGGTACAAGGTTTGTGAAGAAGAGCACCTCAGCTGGTCCTGGTTTTTGCCTGTAGGTTAAACAAAAGCTTCAAACCTGAAAGATCTGAACCATTAGTATTCTTTCCTGGTTTGGATTGTTGCAGTTTTCCATTAACTTTAATCACAGGAATGGTAGTACTAAGAGATGTGCTATGTATTCTCTTGGATTCCAGACATAGTCTTCCTTTTTCCTTTGAGTACTCCTACTCCAAGATTCCCTTAGTCAATAAGGATCAATCATGCCAGCCAATGCAGTGACTCTTCTTTGCCTGTTGATTCAAAGACATAGTAATCTACAGTGACTGAATAGAATCATAATTTCCAATTCAATGGAAATATTGCTGTTTCCTTTGGAAGCATTCCTCCCTCAGGACATCTAGAACAGCATAGCAAAAGATCATGGGGACAGAAAACAAAAATGTTGTTACTGGATAACTGAAGTAATAGTGAGTGGTTCCACTCCCAGTTTCACCTCTCAATTCCTGCAACCATTAATTCTGGCCACAGGAGAAACAGCATCATCTGTTGGAAACTGACTTTGAACATAAAATCCTTCCTGGAAAATGTTGCACCAGCCCTGCAAGATATTTCCTTCCAGATGTCAACATAACTGAGTTTTCAAAAGGCCATTCCACCATTCTTACAATCCAGATGTGCAACATTATGATTATACTGAAATCCATTGATTATACAATTAGGATAAATGATATGGTATGTGAATATATCTCAATAAAACTGCTTAATAAACAAAAAAATAATTGAACAAAAATAGCCAAAAATAGCAATTATGTACAGCAGGGGAAACAGAGAGATTGAGAGGTGAGGGATTTTTGTGTTTGTCTGTTTTTTGTTTATTATTATTATTCTTGAAATAATGAAAATGCTGTAATAATGATTGAAGTTATAAATGCACAGCTATATGATTATACAAAATACCATTGATTGTACACTTCAGATGGTTTGTATGTTTTATGAATATATATCAATAAAATTGATTTGTTTAAAAAGTTTTTGTACATTAACAACAACAACAAAAAAAAACAGCAACTGAAAATTGATTACCATGCCTAACATATGCAATATTTAGGCATAAAACTGGAATAAAAAAGATGTGAAAAGCCTGTACATTGAAAGCTACATTTTTTGGTGAAAGAAGTTTAAAAAGAGACATATAAATGGAGGTATATATCACGTATACAGTTGAAAGACTATTGTTGAGTTCAATTCTATCCACGTCAATCTCGAGATTCAGTACTATCCCTGAAATCATCCAAGAAAAAATTATGTAAAAATTGACAAACTCCTAACTTAATGGAATTGCAATTGACCTAGAATAGAAGAATCAACTCTGAAAAAGAACAGTTTTAGGATCTACAGTAACTTATTTTATCATGGACTATAGAACTACAGTAAGTAAGAGAGTGATATTTTCATTAAGATATATCAAAGGTCAGTGGAATAGAATGGGCACTGCTGAAGAAATCCCTTATATTTATGGTTGAACAATTTTTTAGAGATGCAAAGACGACTCATTGGAAAGGGTTAGTCTTTTCAAAAAGTGATACAGAAGAATTGGATATACATATTAAATAAAATGAACTTCTATCCCTACTTTTCACTATTTACAAAAATTAGCAAAAAACTTAATGTTGATATTGGGTTAGGTCACACTTTCTTAGACAAAGCACAAAAAGCATGATCCATTAAAAACTGATGAGATGTAAT
This sequence comes from Cabassous unicinctus, assembly GCA_029593785.1. Lineage (NCBI taxonomy): Eukaryota > Metazoa > Chordata > Mammalia > Cingulata > Chlamyphoridae > Cabassous > Cabassous unicinctus. Next base: position 14,483 of record JAQZBX010068111.1, read on the forward strand.
TTATCAAAATTTAGATTATCTGCTATTATCAAAACCTTGTTAAGAAATAAGAAGGTAAAATACAAATTGGTTAAACATTTGCAAACCAAATGTCTGAAAAAAGATTGCAACAAGACTGTATAAAGAACTATCAAAAAAATAAGAAAAAACAAAACTGAATTATAAAATAGGCAAACGGTTTAAACAGACACTTCACCAAGGAAGATACACAACAAATAAATACACCAAATATGATCAACCTTATTCGCTATTAGGTATATGCAAATTAAAATCATAATATGATATCACTACACACCTACTACTATGCCTAAATTGCAAAGACTAATCATATCAAAACTGTGGACAAAGGAGAACTCTCTTGCATTGCTTGTGGGAATGTAAAATCTTAATATAACTTTGGAAAACTGTTGGTAGTTTTTTGTGGGTTTTTTTTTTTGCAGCTTTTTAAAAATATACCTTTCAAAACCCAGGCATTCCATACTTATGTACTTACTCAGTAGAAATGAAAGCACATTCCATTTCTTTCAGGCTTTGGCATGAATATTCATAGCATCTTTATTTAAAATTGCTACAAAATTGAAAAGACAAAATATCTACAAACAGGTATATAGGTAAACAGATTGTAGTATACAATAATGAATTAGATTTTTTCTCACAAATGAAATATAACTAACTACAAATACACACAAATTCAATGTATCACAAAACAAATTATGTGGTGTGAATTAAGCGAGATGAAAATGCGTTCATATATTATGATCCCATTTATATAAAATTTTACAAAACTCAAACTAATCTATAGTTGCCAAAAACAGATCAGTGGTTTGCTGTGAACTGAAAAGGTTGGGGATAGGCAGGAAGGAGGGATTAAAAAGGTCACAGGGACACTTTTGGGCATTATGTTTATGTTCATTACTTTGATTGCAGGTACAGACTCTAGGGAGTACACATGTCAAAACTTATCACATTATACACTTTACGTTTGTGCAATTTATTTTACAATTATAGCTCATAATGCTGTCAAAAATTAAATGAAGCAATACAGATTTTGACAGCGTCAAAATACAAACCACATGCCAAAAATCAGCAAGACACTTGTAAAGACTTATTATAAGTTTAGTATACATTTTTAATATATTTATAAGAACAAACTATGAATAAATCTAAAAAAGTTAAGGTACCCTAAAGACCTAAGTACAATGACAAATTTTGTAAATAAATTTAACTTAAGGTCCTTTTATAACACTGTCCAACATTTCTGAAAAATAATATTTTGATCTGGAAATGTCACTCAGCAATTATTTTCATACATATGGAAAATATTAGTATGAAGA